>JALJCO010011370.1:0-12464 GCA_023101725.1 Atherinomorus stipes | reverse complement strand
TGCTTTGATTCAGTTACGTATTACTATGTTAGAGAAGTGTTATTCTGCCTTTTACACAGTCAACTGTTATGCTGCTAGTTAAGAAAACATGCTGTGAGGCTGTCAGTAAACATGTAAGGAGGACGATATTTAACGTGGTTTCAATCATTTATTTATAAAAAAGAAAACAGTGATTAGTGTGTGTCTGATTTGTGAAAGACCAAAATAAGCTGTCAGGCAGATGTCAGTGGTGTCGAACATCACGAGTAAACAGATAAAAGAAAGTAACCGGAGTTTTCATCAACTCATGTTAGCTTGAGTGCTAGACTTGACAACAACGATTTAGCATGGCTACGTTTGCAAATGCACAGCTAACAGGGGTGATCTTATCCAGGGTCGTAGTGTCCGGTTCATTCTCACAGCAAAGCAGCATCTTCACAGACACACTGGTATGACTGGAATATTGTTTACTGGTTCCTGCAAACACGATGACATGTTCACATGACTGCTCCCAGCTGAGCACGGCCGTGTGTGAGGGAAGGATCTAGCGGCCACATCGTACCGATTGATTCCTCATTATTAAAACTATCTGCAAGGACAGAATCACGGAGTAGTTTTGAGGATACACATTATCAGTCACAAAGGGATCACTAGCTGGAGAACACACGGCATGCTGCATGTAGCTAATCTCTTTCCTTCAGACTGCAGCTGTCAGCCACTTGGCGCCCCCTGTCACTTCAGCAGTTTACAATCTGATTTTTTTTTCTTTTTCTTTTTTCAAACACGGAGATCTTGGAAAAACCGTAACTCGCCCTTGTTTGTCTTTTTTTTTTTTGATCATCTTGACTGTGCGAAGAGCTGGCACTGTCCTTCACTCAACATTATAACTCTAGCATCTCCAGTCACGACCAACGTAGCTCTCAGTAAGCGTACAAGAAACATGCCGGAACGCCGGTTCGGAGGGGCGGGGCGACGCGCTGTGACGACAACTCCTCAAGCTCTATAAGTAATCACGAGATGTCTGTGTTATTCCGGTGCGGCTTGTCATTAAAGCCAGTCTCAGGAGATGAATAATAGTTTAAATTAATGATCCGATGTAAAATAAATTTTAAAAAAATGTCAGAATTCTTTAAAGATCTCCGGATAACATACGTATAGGTTATCGTGACCCTAGACTCCAATCAGAGAAGGCACTCTGACAAATACAGAGCTGGTTGCAAGCAAAAAAAGAAAGGAAAAAGAGCAAAGTGTGGCTTGGTCGCTGCTACTGTATCATTATGGCTCAGGTGTTATCATCTTTGTGTAGCAGCACTCTTGTTTGGCAAACGAGGGGAATGATATCACCGCTGAAGTAAGTGTTTTCCCTACATTTTATAGCCATTTAAGGTTATTAGCTACAGGTGTTATATTTAAAATCCGCATTTGTCATCTCCACGGTAAGATCAGCTGTTTTTCAGTATCCAGAAGTTAACCTGCAGCTGCCTCTCCCTCCGTCACTGCTGCATGTGCTCATGTTCCTCTGGAATAATAAATGCAAGTTTGTTTTTGCATCTTCGTAATTTTGCGTCAAAAAAAACAGGTGTTCTCCTCCGAAGTATTAACGCAATTTCGTGACGTTTATTCACATCAATTCCGGTGTGAGTATAGGCCTTCAGAGTATTGCGATACAACTGTACAAAACATGTATTTTGTTTTCACTTCGAAGAGTTTTAGGTAATGAAATTATCTGTGAAAGCAGCCAGATTCTAGCTTCTGTATCACATGATGGTGGTAGCCTATCAGATTCTAGCTTCTGTATCACATGAGCGGTGGTAGCCTATCAGATTCTAGCTTCTGTGTCACACGATGGTGGGAAGCGTAGCCTATCAGATTCTAGCTTCTGCTTTTAGCACAGCAAGCCAAAAACTGTTAAATGTCATTACCACCACATGTTGTTACCATTATGTTGTGGTGACATTTCTATGGGTTATCTGACTAAAAGAACCATTTTTTTTAAACAAAATCTTAAATTAAAGTATATAGACATATTTAGATTTTGACTTGGAAAAGGATGACGATTCAGATAGGTGTGACAAGATATTGTGACATTCAATTTTTTAGTGAAATTTTATTTTTGAGAAAACAAAAACTCAAAAGGGCCCGAAATCAAATAAACGCCCAGTTATGACAAGACAAGGAACTAAGAAAAGGAACAAAAACTGTCTCATGACATTTAGACTTTTTTGGGAATCTGTTCTTGCTCTATAACACCAGACCAGATGAACAGTAAAGCCAACGGCACCATGTCTGATTTACCTCCAGGGGAAACATGTTGGAGCCAGGCTTCAAGCTAACTTCCACCTGCAGTCTGAAATCAAATAAAAGTCAAAAGAAGAATCATTTTTTCTACGATACCCAGGTTCTTTCTGGTTTAGGGGTTGTATGAGAAGCCAATCACAGGCTGGATGTGAGGGAATAAAATGTTTATTGGTTGAGCTAAGTTGTCCAGCTAAAGGAATGCTGATGGGCATATTCAGTCATCCTGTTTGTTGTATCTGTGGGGGCTTTGCATTTGTAACCCCCGTCTCTCCCACCGTTTCCCCCTGTTACCCTCCTCCTCTGCTGTCTGACTACAGTATGTACTCGCCTTTCCTGCCAGCTTCCCTGATGCTACCAGACTTTGATCTACTGCGACCTTTTAACAAATTTTCCATTTCCTGGTGGAGCTTAAAGGATGGAAGGAGTCTGGGGAGGACAGGCACCCACAGAGGGAGACAGAAAGGGGTGAGACAAATTGACAATGAAGTGAGGATTGAAGGAGCGGAGGTGGAGGTCTGAAACATGAAAAATAAAACAGGTTGCAATCAAAGCAGACTGACTTTTTCTGCCCCCTCCCCTTAGCCTCCTCGTCTCTTTCTGCCCCCTCAGTTTCTCAGGGAACATTAAGTCGGTGTGGTAACATTTCAGGGTTTGCTGCTTATTGGAAAACTGTCTGCCCACGTCGACACATCACTTCCCCAACTTCCTCCACACTGGATGGAAAATAGCAGACTGCAGCCTCCCAAATGTGTTAACTAGTTTCTGAGAGGAAGTTTGTACTGGCAGCAAGCGCCTAGTAAAATGCTGCCTTTGCTTCTGCCCGCTGAAATCCATCCTTCACAAGTGTAGCACATTTTAATGTTTGAGGATTTACTTATGGGAGGTTTTATACTAAAATAAGATGAACTGGACGGGAACCTGAGCTGTACAAGCCCCCCAGCAGCTGGAACTAGAGATGCACCGATCGATTACAATAACAAATTGGTTTTGGTGTTTGACACGCATTACACGCATTAGAACTGGAATATACTTGCTGCTGGCGACGCGTACGCACTGTGGTGCCCACGCGTTCAGCATACCTACGGCACGTAGGTCGCTCGCGTTTATGCCGAGGTAATGTGCCACGTCTGCGTGGTGTAATATTAGCCAGAACGCTAGAGGTGCTCGTGCATACAAAAAGCATGAACACGAGGTCAGAGGTAAACACAACGGTGTCCTGCGAGTTGTTTTGAAAAGCCTCTCGGACCTGGTCCGAAACCTCCTGGCATTTTTGCAGCAGCAAGCATAAAATGATAGTTTTTTCTTCCTCGAGAGCAATAACATTGTCCATTTTCCACACTTTGCCTGGGTCGTTCACATATGCCCTGGTAATACTGTGTACTGCTCCTAGCGGTGGCCTCCGGTATTGAGCGTTTTGGCCGCGGCGTGCTGAAGCAAGTATATAGACTGATCCAACGAGCGTGTTGTGTGTGGTGCCATCTTACGGCACCGCCATTAAGGTGGGGACAAGTCCCAATTTCCTCGTATCTACCAACATGGAAAGCAGCGTAAACATCTTTGGATTTACAACGTTGGACAGCCGTCTAGAGATCATGATAACCTATACGTATGTTATCCGGAGATCTTTAAAGTATTCTGACATTTATTCATTTATTTATTTTACATCGGATCATTAATTTAAACTATTATTCATCTCCTGAGACTGGCTTTAATGACAAGCCACACTGGAATAACACAGAACATCTTGTGATTACTTATAAAAGTTTAAAAACCAAACCCTTTCAAAGGTGGTTACTTTTCTATTTTATCACTTATTTGGCTTTTGGTATTGTTTAAGGACTGTACAGACCATGTAGCCTTCACATGTCCTGCAGATGAAACTAAAGGCTGCAGGACACCGTCTTTCTGATCTGTTTGTGTTTCTGACTGAACTGTTTTTATTTTCTGGTCCCAACGTTGCCCTGATCAGAGCAAATAACCTTATATTTCTCAATATCTCCCAGATTAGTTATTAACTCTCAGCAACGCCACAGCTATCTCTGTTAGCATTAGCTAGCATGATAACTTTATGCAGTGGGTCATTTTCGAGAGCATAGATATGTGAAATAAAGTGTCAGAGTAATGAGTGTTCACCATAATTTACTATGTTTTTGTTGTTGGGGATTAAATCCAGTGTTTTCTCTGCTGTGGCAGCAAGTTATTCCTCTGCTCTGTATGTCCGATATTCCTCCTGATACGAACACACTGATACACAGTGGACGGCGCAGTGTCCAGTTTTGTCACAGACGGCAGAAATCTTCATGAAATAAATGTCCGTGATCTTCTTGTTGACTTATTTCCTCTGATGTCCCACAACCAGGAATGTGACGTCCTTCTAGATTTCCTCCATGTTGTTCAGAGAGAAAAGTCAGATTCTCATCTGTTCTAATTACAAATGTACAGAAACGCCACCGTTGTAATGCCGGACAGTCTAGTTGCGGCGTTTGGCCGGATCAGTCTATTCACAGACGACGCAGACCGCTTGAGTGAACGTTTGTGTCCACAGCAAGTGTATCTCAGGCCTTAGGCACGTCAAGTGCCAGAGTTGAAAAATCTGAACTTTTGCAGCATTGATGTGGGGCATTAACCAATCAGAGAGACTCAGTGGCTGTCCTAATACCCATCCTAAACCCTACACCCTTGTATGAAGTGCGCACTTGGCAGAAGTGCACATTAAGGGTTGGAGTGTGCAGGTTACAAGTGCGGGAAAAAGGCAGAATTGGGACAGTGATGGCTCCTCCATTTTGCACCACGTCATTTCATGTCATTGCTGCCAAACTCAGCTTCGTCTCTGTTCCTGGTGAAGAGACGTCATTTTCAGACATAAACTGAATAAATTTCATTTAATCTGTTCTTGTAAAATAGATGTTATGAAATCCACACAAGTTTAATTAATAAATAAATGAATTACTGAACTAATTTATGTAACATGACTGTAGAATTTCACCAGTACAGGTTAAATAACTGTTACATTTTAAACAAATGTATAATAATGATTGAATCGTTGCTCTGTGACTGTTATCGTTAGCATAAAATGTCCATAAATGTCCACATGTCCATAAAAACGTATAAGTTCTTTGAGTTACATTGGGAACTGAGACCTGTATTAATCACATGAGTTGTACGGCTTACGGAAGCATGGCTACATAATTATTTTTATCCTTAATTTCATTGTAAATCTAGATGCTTTGGTGTTGTATACTTATTTAGTTTTTGCTTTTTTCCATTAAAATGTTTGCTTAGTATTGTATTTTAATTTAGTTAGCCTGTGTTTTTGTTGATTGTATGTTCAAAATTTATGTTGATCTGGATCTCAGGAAGAATATTCTTCACTGGTGAAGACTAATGGGGATCCATAATAAACTAAACTAAACTAAACTAAGTCAGGTAAACAGGTTTCCCTTGTTAAAGACGCTGCGTCTCGACTGGACTTACCTGTAAATAAAGTTTTTAAATAAAAAATTAATTTAGCTACTTTGATCAGTAAACTGATAACTTTTATTATTCAAATGCTTTGAATTTTAATATTCAAAGTATATTTCGAAGTAACTGCAAACTTCAGTAATTATTTCACCTACAACATAAAAGATTAAATATTTCAATGTTTACATCTGAAATGACATTTTTTTCATCACAGGCAGGAGCTCATCACCAAACATGGACATGTTCCGCCTTTATGGTCAAAAACGTCACATGCAGCAATGAATTATGGGCAATATGCTTCGGTGAAGTCTGCATGGATGCGGACTTCACTGAAGTGTGGATTGAGGGCGCAAAGGGGGCGTGACGGACTTCCGCCCTCGAGCAGCCCTGAAGAATTGGGACACACTACGCACTTCGACCCCTCAATGGGAGCGCGCATTCTAGGGGCGCAAGGGTGGAAGTGCGGGTGTTGGGACAGGGCCAGTGTGTCTCAGTGTCATGCCGCAGAGACACATTTTCTGACAGGACGAGAAATACAGAGGAGAACCCGGGGAATCTCTTCACTCCACAGAGCCAGTGGAGGATAAACTGTGATCTGCAACCAGTCCTGGGTTTCCAAACGGCAGTTGATGACCTGCTGTGGGACTGCAGGTCGTTGAACTGGGCCGGATCAGACCAAAGCTGCGCCATCGTCGGCGCGCAGCTCCTGGAGTAAACGGTGAAACTAACTAAACTGAGAAAATCTCTGAATTATCTGATGACACGGATCAGAGACGCCCGATGAGGTTCTCTGGCCTCATGGAGCAAATAAAGAAGAGCAGCTGCGCAGTTTCATCCGCCATCGTACAAACACACAGACAAAGGAAAACCGACTCCACCACACTCTAGACGCTATTTACACGCGTGACGCGCAAGGCAAATCTGCCATTCATGTTACTTAATCAGAGGTAACTTCATCAATAAAAACATAATTTTACTATATTATTTTGGGTTATGTTCCTTTTTTTGGTTTTTACAGAAAAGCTACAGTACAGTTTAAGCTTCAAGTTGTATGTCCAAGAGATAATATTGCAGTTGCATTTAAAAGCTAAACGTGTTCCATCGCTACTATAGAAACTAATCTGGTGTAAATCGTTTTTTATGTGTCTAATTTCCAACACGGAAGTAAGATGGCTGACTGTACTGAACCACGAAGCTCTCGACCAATTGCAACATGTTTTACGCCCATTCATGACGTCACCCCGGAAGAGACACTGATTCTGAAGGGTCACAGAATTGTTCTTAACACCGGCACCGGCAGCTCACATGGATGTTATTTGTAAAAATTGATGGATAATCGGACTCCGATTGACAGGATAAAACGGAGCAGCCTGTTACAGAGCTGTATGCGCTCGACCCAGAGTCTGATTTGGAGTTTGAAGTACACGCAGTACCACAGAAGTACCACAGAAGTACCACAGAGACCCCTGACAAGTAAGTAAATTAGCAAACAAATCATAGGCTAATGCATTGAGCTGAGAGACGTTTTCACTCACCGGTGTTGTTGTCTGTCCGTGAGGCGTTTTTATAGTAGGAACTGAGTCAGGTTTCAGAAGTAATCCCCAAGAAAAAAAGACTTTACTGCCCGAGATTCATGAAGTTGTCAGAAGTGAAGTTCACACACAAAGTTGAGGTTTTTTTTTTCTGCTCCTTAAGTTATAATCCAACCACCTTCGGCAAGTCGATTCGTCCAGTACAACAAATAAACTCCCACGCTGAACGCAGTCACATTTTTCCCAACTTGCCGTCCTCTAGAGCTTTAAAAAAAAAAAAATCTCCTGAACTCTGGAGCGAACGTCTGTTAGGTGATGGCTGCTTGTCTCTGAGGAAATCTTCCTGCAGACTGTTAGTTTCCGTCCCTTAGAGAGTGTGTGATAGGTTAGGATTCTCTAAGAGTTTCTGTTGAACAAAGAGGGCGTCTTGCTACGATGCTGCGCATGCGTGTTTGTCGCTTCGTGATTGGTGCCATCTCGTTGCGTATACCGGATGTAAGTTATGTTAAGGAAGCTACAGCTTGGCCTGAATATTCATATAAATTACTCAAATATGCACAAATGAAGAAAAAAACAACTTACATGAAGTTTTTTATGAGGAAATAACACAGTAACATGCTGAAAAGCTCTTAAAAGTCCATTTTTCATGATAGGGCTCCTTTAGGGCGCATTCACAAAGCTTTTTTGATTTGAATCAGAGTCCGTTTGCTCGGAAAGTCCGCTTCGTTAGGAGAATTGTGAATGCGCAAACAGACTCTGATCCGGAACAAACAACCGGACTCGGTCCGCCTGCAAACGCAGGTCTTGGTCCGATTGAAGTGAACCAAAGACAGGAAGTGGACTACAAATTGCATTGGCATTGTGGGTAAAACGTTTGACAATGTGGGTAAACGCTACGACAACAAACACACGTGAGGGACTGCGGTACTTATAAAGATGGCTCGTGGTTAGACGTGGAGTTACGAGGAAGTAAAAGCTTTAATAGATATGTGATCTGATGAAATCATATCCAGCTCCTCGTACAAAAATAATGTCGCTTTGAGGAGGAAACAGAAGTTGTGAGAACCTTCTTGTACGTGCGCCTACAGTGAATCTGAAAGCAGCTCCACTTGAGATTCTCATTCTTGGCTCGCTTGGTAATTGTGTAACGTGAACGCGATCTCAGTCCGGAAGACCACCCCGCCCCCAACCGAACCAAGTCCCCAAACGGACCGAGACTATGCTTTCTGAATGCGCCCTTAGCTATTAAGCTACACTTCCTCTAGTAAACTGAGCCCAAGTTGTCTCCAAAAGAGTCTCTACTGGAGTGTGAAATATTGCAGTTTGCTTCAGCCTGCAATAAAACAGGTCAATTCATGATCATTTCCCATCTCCGAATTTTTATACTTGAGAAATTATGGATTTGACGCTGTGATCAGTGATTGGCAATATTAGATACTGCTTTTGATGATCAGTGATCGGATCCCAAAATCCTGATCGGTGCATCTCTAGTTGCAGAGCAATGGCTCTAAAAGTCATGGAACAATTTCAGAAAAATGACCCCAGTTACAGGATGTTTATTAATTCAGAATTAAATAATTCAGAATGAAATTATTCAAAATGAAATAATAACCCCCAGTTAACGTTTACATGGAAAATATTGAGAGGCAGGTACACCTGACAGGTCGCTATTCTGTCGCCTCCAACACAGACAAACGAACAACCACACACTCCTCGACAATTTAGAGTAACCAATTAACCTAACATGCATGTCTTTGGATGGTGGGAGGAAGCCAGAGAACCCGGAAAGAACCCACACAGTGAGCGATTTCACCAGCACACACTCAACACACATTGAGTCGTTTTCTCCATCGTCGTGGGCAGCCATTTTACTTTTGATTCACTGCGTTTTAAATTACTCCATTCCTATGTTATTTTAGAAAAGTCCAATAAAAGAAGATGGTTTTGATGTTTTTATTATTTATCATTATCTGTTTTATTTGGACTTTTTAGAGCGATCTCAAACACGGAAGGTTTCCACATGCTCTAACAGTATGTGACAGCTGACAGGATGTAGACACGTTATCTAATGTAGAGATGTGAGACACCAACACTTTATTAGAAATCATTTTGTGCATCTGATCTGAAACAGTGCCATAATCATTATGACTCAAGCTGAATACATGTATTACACGCTGATTATGGCTGGACTCTGCAAGAACATGCTGTTTGTTCCTGGTTGGCATAATAGAGGCCGAGTTGACGAGGCGTTAAAACCCCTGGGAAATACCAGATGCCGAAAAACTTCAGCAGTTGGTACGAACCCTACACAGTCAAAAATAGAGGTACGACACAGGAACATTTCTGTACCTGTAGGTACTTTTTTTTTTTTTACAAATGTTCTCTCAAAAGTATAATATTGGTCTTTATGAGGCCAGAAGTGTCCTCCTCCAGGATGACGTGCTCCTTGGAAGCTGCTAGCATAAGCTCATCTTTTTTCCACCACTTGAAATCAGCTGACAAGCTTGGTCAAAACTGACGACTATTCTCTCCATCAACCATACTGCTACATTTTTATTAGGTTTTCCTTCGCTCAGTAAACTTTATTTTGGTTTGTGATGCTTGTCTCATGAACGCACTTACAGACAAGTCTGATTCTCCTGTTTACCCTTGCAAGTAAAAAAGGTGGGGGGGTCAAAAGAGGCAAAAATGAGCTCATTAAATTTTCCTCCCCCAACTATGATTAAAAATTCATTTGAAGATAATTTAAGGAAGTTTGTGTATGTAAAAACCAGTTAGGACACCTTTAAACAACATGAAAACTTGGAAGATAAGTCTTGTATTTACTGAACAGGTTAAGGGGAGTGGGTAGCCTAATGGTAATGTTGCGGGCTTTGGCGCGGAGGACCTGGGTTTGAGTCCCTGACACGACATTCAGGTGAGTCCTTAACCCCTACCAACTGCTCCCCGGGTGCTTTAAGTAGCAGCCCACTGCTCTCTGGTACTACTGTGCAGATGGGTAAAATGCAGAGCCCTAATTTCCCCCGGGGGATCTAAACAGTAGAAGGACATGTAAATGGAAACATTTAAACTGGACACACACTCAAAATAGAGGTACGAGACAAGAACATTTCTGTACCTGTAGGGACATTTTTTACAAATGTTCTCTCAAAAGTACAATATTGGTCTTTCAGAGGCCAGAAGTGTACCTTTATACTATGAAAAAGGGTCCAAAGTAATATAAAGTGCAAATTTGTACCATTTCAACCCAAAGGGTTCCTGCAGCATTGAAAAATGTGCGTAGCTTGTGCACTAACTATAAAATAGCAGTACTTTTAAACAGTAGTATAATTATAGTTATATCATGATTTTTAGAATAATCATAGTAATCAAAGTAATAGTATGGTCATATTTGTGTTTGGCCTAATATTTATATAATAATTATTAATTTATTATTAAAAATCTTTGATTGTTGTCATAATCTCTATTTTATTGACTTTAATTTATAATTTTTAATTGGTTTAATTGTACTTTATTAACTAATACAGCTTGATAAGGTACAAAAATGGCCCAGGACCAAAGGGTACAGAAATGTCTTTCAAAAAAGGTAACACCCCCAGCAACAAGCTTTGTACTTTTTTAAGTACAAATTGGTGACCTTAATTTTTGAGTGTGTAGGGAGAACCGAACCAGTCTGACAGCAGGTACAGTAGTTTAAAATCACTTGAGGTCCACTTTGAAACAAGAAAAGAATAAAACCACTGCTATAACCTGTGTTTGTTACATTTTGTCAGTTGAACGTTTCAAATGTTCGGATTATCTAATGTACCATAAGAAGTCAGCCCCATTTGTGTCTGACTCTGAGTCAAAATGTTCCCTGGGACGTAGAAGTACCATATTTTAGGCATTTTCCAGGGCATTGCGCTTTCTGAAATATGGAATTTCCCATCTTCTCAGCCCACATTGCGCCTCTGTTCACAGCGTATCAAATAACTCCTTTGAAAACACTTCTTATTTTAGACAAGTCTGATAAAAAGAAGATGGTTTTGATGGTTTCATAATTTATTATCTGTTTTATTTGGCTTTTTACAGTGTTCTGATATGATGCAGACTGATACTTATCAATAGGACTCCATGCGCAGCACAGTGAACACCGTTTGTTCCTGGATTCATTTGCATAATGGAGACTGAGTTGATGAGGCATTAAAACCCTGTGTCTTCCCAGATGCCGAAAAATTCGGCATTTGGTATTATTGGTAGTTAGAGAGTCAAACAAGCAGCCCAGGCCTTAAAAGGACAAATTTTGCATTACATATTGAAGAACTAGTTTACCAGCTGCAAAATGAGACATACTTTTGGTTCCGGGTAGTAATGCATTACCTTTGTTTGTGTATTCAGGTTCATAGATATGGTGACATATAGTTTAATGGAAATGTTCAAAATCGTCTTAAAAATCTGACATATCCTCATGCTTTTCAGACGTGGCCATACACAGCAAATTTGACACTGTATACCCAACACTTTAGAGTATATTACACCAACTTCGGTGTTTATTTGGGTCCAAGGAGTCAGTGTACATTTTACACTGTTCTCAGAGTTTTAAGTCAACACTAATCTAGAGTTAAATGCCTAGCACTATAAGAGTAAAAATGAACTCTCTTAGGGTTGCTCTCAAGTATAAAAATGAAAATAGGCCTGCTTTGAGGTAATGGAGGTGAATAATAAAGGATTTTGAATTATGTTTAATATTAACACATTATTTCCCATCATCCATTGACCCAAAATTGCTGTCCTGAATATCAGCACAGAATTTTGGGAGAATTGTGAAGTTTATTTGGTACTTGACAGTTACCAAGCAAGTACTGGAAAGTCAGCACAAACTACAACTTCAACATGTTTTAATTAATACACTGTGCACACCAAGGAGACCCAAAGGGATCACATACAGTTTACACTTAACTCACGGTGCAGGACCATACAGGGGAGTCACAAAGCATGATGGAGCAATATTCAAGCCAAAGAAGGCGGAGTCTTCCTGTGCAATTTATTTACACTTCATAGAGTTAATTAAACACTGAAAAAGGAAACTTGTTTTAACTCTGAAAATTTTCACTCAGCACTGGTGGTTATTTTACTCTCAATGGTGTTAGAGTTACTCTGAAAGAGTAAATATGACTTAACAACTCAAATTTAACACTGGGGATTTCACTGTGT
>JALJCO010011367.1:0-117387 GCA_023101725.1 Atherinomorus stipes | reverse complement strand
TCAGTCGGAAGCCAGAGAGAAACGGAGCTCACGCAGCTGCGTGGGCGGTTCCTGCCGGTTGGCGATACGTTCACGGACAGGGGAAGGTGGGAGATTGCAGTGCTTCATTCAAAACAATGTGGAAATGACTTTTAAATAAAAAATAAAGTTCTCAGCAGGTTCTTGTACATATGAGACACCTTATTAACAATGTTTTGATGAGGAAGTAGAATGTGGAGCTGATGTATGGTGGCTGTAAGCTCTGAGAGCTGAAGCTTACATGTCAGTTCTGCTTTAATCATGTCAAACCTGCTGCTAAAGTCTACATGGACTGATTATTAAGATTAATTAAACAGTTTAAGGTTGAAATGAGGTGATGATTTGAATTAAGAATTGTTTATCACAAAATATCATGCATATGTGGATTTTTGGACTGATAATTGTGTGTTAGGATATATAGACTGTCTTTTTTCTTCAATGCTGAAGGCTTTTAATGTAACATGGATGTACCAGTACATGTACCCTGGAAAACTATAGTTGGATTGTTCTGGAATACACATAAAAATAAATGATCATTTTAAAAAGTATGTTACATAAGTAGCAAAAAGAAACATCTTTAGAATACGAAAACCCTGTTTTAAACACATAGAACATTATACTGTGATTGTGATGTGATATTATGGTGATGTGATATTATCAGTCTGATATCAGTCACATATCAGTTTAATATTTGTTTCATACCAGTATGATATAAGTCTGATACCAGTCCCTTATCACCATGATACTAGTCTGAAACTAGTTTATTTATTTGCAGTCTTATCTATTCTGCGCTCTTATTTTATTGTTGATTTTTTTATTTTATGATTTCTCTGTTCGGCACTTTGGTCAACTGAGGTTGTTTTTAAATGTGCTTTATAAATTAATTTGACTTGACTTGAATTGACTGATTTCAGTCTTATGAAAGTCTCATACCAGTCTGATATTCGTCTGATACACGTCAGATACTAGTCTAATATCAGTTTAATATTAGTTTCATTCAAGTTCAATATTAGTCTGATACTAGTTTGATACCAATATGATATTTGTCTGATATGATATCAGTCGAATACCAGTCTCATACAAATATGATATTAGTCTAATACCAGTCTCATACATGTCAGATACTGGTCTAATATCAGTCTTCTATCAGTGTCATTCAAGTCTGATGTTAGTCTGAGACTGATCTGATACCAATATGATTTTAGTGTGATACCACTATATAAGTCTGATATCAGTTTCACACCAGTATGATACGAGTCTGATGCTAGTGTGATACAAGTCTGATGTCACTCTGATACTGGTCTAATATCAGTCTTCTATCAGTGTCATTCCAGTCTGATGTTAGTCTGAGACTGATCTGATACCAATATGATTTTAGTGTGATACCACTATATAAGTCTGATATCAGTTTCACACCAGTATGATACGAGTCTGATGCTAGTGTGATACTAGTCTGATGTCACTCTGATACTGGTCTAATATCAGTCTTCTATCAGTGTCATTCCAGTCTGATGTTAGTCTGAGACTGATCTGATACCAATATGATTTTAGTGTGATACCACTATATAAGTCTGATATCAGTTTCACACCAGTATGATACGAGTCTGATGCTAGTGTGATACTAGTCTGATGTCACTCTGATACTGGTCTAATATCAGTCTTCTATCAGTGTCATTCCAGTCTGATGTTAGTCTGAGACTGATCTGATACCAATATGATTTTAGTGTGATACCACTATATAAGTCTGATATCAGTTTCACACCAGTATGATACGAGTCTGATACTAGTGTGATACAAGTCTGATGTCACTCTGATACTGGTCTAATATCAGTCTTCTATCAGTATCATTCCAGTCTGATGTTAGTCTGAGACTGATACCAATATGATTATAGTGTGATACAACTATATAAGTCGGATATTAGTGTTACACCAGTCTGATATCAGTCTTATATCAGTGTCATTCCAGACTGATATTAGACTGATACTAGTGTCACATTAATCTGATGGTAGTCTAATATCAGTCTTATATCAGTGTCATTCCAGACTGATATTAGACAGATACCATCTGACATGTATGAGACTGGTATCAGTCTAATATCAGTCTGGAATGACACTGATATAAGACTGATATTAGACTGATACCAGTCTCATACATGTCAGATGGTAGTCTAATATCAGTCTAATATCAGTGTCATTCCAGTCTGATTGTCTGAGACTGATCTGATACCAATATGATTTTGGTGTCATTCCACTATGTGTCTGATACTAGTGTCACACCAGTATGATACCAGTGTGATATGACTCTGATATCAGTTTTATCCAAGTTTTATACCAGACTGATATTTGTCTGATACCGGTCTCATGCATGTACCTGGTACCTGGTCTAAAGAAACTTTTTTCACTTAAAAAGCTGAAAAAGTTGAACCATAAGGCTGTAAAGGCTAAAAAAACCATGAAAAAGTTAAAGCGTAAGGCTAAAAAACCTGAATATCCTAAAAACGTTAAAGTGAAAGGCTGAAAAAGCGGAAAAAGTTAAAGCGTAAGGCTGAAAAAGCGAAAAGGGTTAAAGCGTAAGGCTGAAGGAGGTGGAAAAGCTCAAAGGGTTAAATCATAAGGCTGAAGAAGGTGGAAAGCTCAAAGGGTTAAAGCGTGAGGCTGAAGAAGGTGGAAAGCTCAAAGGGTTAAATCATAAGGCTGAAGAAGGTGGAAAGCTCAAAGGGTTAAACCGTGAGGCTGAAGAAGGTGGAAAAGCTCAAAGGGTTAAAGCGTGAGGCTGAAGAAGGTGGAAAGCTCAAAGGGTTAAATCATAAGGCTGAAGAAGGTGGAAAGCTCAAAGGGTTAAACCGTGAGGCTGAAGAAGGTGGAAAAGCTCAAAGGGTTAAAGCATGAGGCTGAAGAAGGTGGAAAGCTCAAAGGGTTAAATCATAAGGCTGAAGAAGGTGGAAAGCTCAAAGGGTTAAATCATAAGGCTGAAGAAGGTGGAAAGCTCAAAGGGTTAAAGCGTGAGACTGAAGAAGGTGGAAAAGCTCAAAGGGTTAAAGCGTAAGGCTGAAGAAGGTGGAAAGCTCAAAGGGTTAAAGCGTGAGGCTGAAGAAGGTGGAAAGCTCAAAGGGTTAAAGCGTGAGGCTGAAGAAGGTGGAAAGCTCAAAGGGTTAAAGCGTGAGGCTGAAGAAGGTGGAAAAGCTCAAAGGGTTAAAGCAAAAGGCTGAAGAAGGTGGAAAGCTCAAAGGGTTAAACCGTGAGGCTGAAGAAGGTGGAAAAGCTCAAAGGGTTAAAGCATGAGGCTGAAGAAGGTGGAAAGCTCAAAGGGTTAAATCATAAGGCTGAAGAAGGTGGAAAGCTCAAAGGGTTAAATCATAAGGCTGAAGAAGGTGGAAAGCTCAAAGGGTTAAAGCGTGAGGCTGAAGAAGGTGGAAAGCTCAAAGGGTTAAAGCGTGAGGCTGAAGGAGGTGGAAAAGCTCAAAGGGTTAAAGCGTGAGGCTGAAGAAGGTGGAAAGCTCAAAGGGTTAAAGCGTGAGGCTGAAGGAGGTGGAAAAGCTCAAAGGGTTAAAGCATGAGGCTGAAGAAGGTGGAAAGCTCAAAGGGTTAAAGCATGAGGCTGAAGGAGGTAGAAAGCTCAAAGGGTGAAAGCGTGAGGCTGAAGGAGGTGGAAAGCTCAAAGGGTTAAAGCGTGAGGCTGAAGAAGGTGGAAAGCTCAAAGGGTTAAAGCGTGAGGCTGAAGGAGGTGGAAAGCTCAAAGGGTTAAAGCGTGAGGCTGAAGAAGGTGGAAAGCTCAAAGGGTTAAAGCGTGAGGCTGAAGAAGGTGGAAAGCTCAAAGGGTTAAAGCGTGAGGCTGAAGAAGGTGGAAAGCTCAAAGGGTTAAAGCGTGAGGCTGAAGGAGGTGGAAAGCTCAAAGGGTTAAAGCGTGAGGCTGAAGAAGGTGGAAAGCTCAAAGGGTTAAAGCGTGAGGCTGAAGAAGGTGGAAAGCTCAAAGGGTTAAAGCAAAAGGCTGAAGGAGGTGGAAAGCTCAAAGGGTTAAAGCGAAAGGCTGAAGGAGGTGGAAAGCTCAAAGGGTTAAAGCGTGAGGCTGAAGAAGGTGGAAAGCTCAAAGGGTTAAAGCGTAAGGCTGAAGGAGGTGGAAAGCTCAAAGGGTTAAAGCGTGAGGCTGAAGAAGGTGGAAAGCTCAAAGGGTTAAAGCGTGAGGCTGAAGAAGGTGGAAAGCTCAAAGGGTTAAAGCGTGAGGCTGAAGGAGGTGGAAAGCTCAAAGGGTTAAAGCAAAAGGCTGAAGGAGGTGGAAAGCTCAAAGGGTTAAAGCAAAAGGCTGAAGGAGGTGGAAAGCTCAAAGGGTTAAAGCGTGAGGCTGAAGAAGGTGGAAAGCTCAAAGGGTTAAAGCGTGAGGCTGAAGAAGGTGGAAAAGCTCAAAGGGTTAAAGCGTGAGGCTGAAGAAGGTGGAAAAGCTCAAAGGGTTAAAGCAAAAGGCTGAAGGAGGTGGAAAGCTCAAAGGGTTAAAGCAAAAGGCTGAAGGAGGTGGAAAGCTCAAAGGGTTAAAGCAAAAGGCTGAAGAAGGTGGAAAGCTCAAAGGGTTAAAGCAAAAGGCTGAAGGAGGTGGAAAAGCTCAAAGGGTTAAAGCAAAAGGCTGAAGAAGGTGGAAAAGCTCAAAGGGTTAAAGCGTGAGGCTGAAGGAGGTGGAAAGCTCAAAGGGTTAAAGCAAAAGGCTGAAGGAGGTGGAAAGCTCAAAGGGTTAAAGCAAAAGGCTGAAGGAGGTGGAAAGCTCAAAGGGTTAAAGCGTGAGGCTGAAGGAGGTGGAAAGCTCAAAGGGTTAAAGCGTGAGGCTGAAGAAGGTGGAAAGCTCAAAGGGTTAAAGCGTGAGGCTGAAGGAGGTGGAAAGCTCAAAGGGTTAAAGCGTGAGGCTGAAGAAGGTGGAAAGCTCAAAGGGTTAAAGCGTGAGGCTGAAGAAGGTGGAAAGCTCAAAGGGTTAAAGCGTGAGGCTGAAGGAGGTGGAAAGCTCAAAGGGTTAAAGCAAAAGGCTGAAGGAGGTGGAAAAGCTCAAAGGGTTAAAGCGTGAGGCTGAAGGAGGTGGAAAGCTCAAAGGGTTAAAGCGTGAGGCTGAAGAAGGTGGAAAGGATCAATGAGATGAGAAAGGAAGAATGGGAGGAGGAAGAAGGAAAGATGAGGAAGAGGAAGAACAGAGAGTGAGGAACCAGAAAGGAGAGATGATGAAGAGGATGGAGAATGAGGGAGGACCCGAGAAAGAGAGATGATGAAGAGGAGGGGAAGATGAGGCTAGGAGCCAGGAAAGAGAGATGATGAAGAGGAGGGAGGATGAGGAGGAGCCAGGAAGGAGAGAGAAAAAGCCAGAAAAGAGATGATGAAGAGGAGGGAGGATGAGGAAGAGGAAAGAGAGATGATGAAGAGGAGATAGGAGCCAGAAAAGAGAGATGATGAAGAAGAGGGAAGATGAGGAAGGAGAGAAGAGTTGTGGTGTGAGGACATGGTGAGACACCAATTAAGTGGACAGAGGGACAGTGATGATGACCGCAGTGGCTTTAAAGCTTCATCTTCATCATACATTGCTTCATTGATAAGGAATCAGGTCAAAGGTGAACCTAATTAACACAGCAAGGAGAAATGATCAGGTTGTCATGACAACGCAGCACCTGTGTGTGTGTGACAGGCTGCAGATGACACAGACTTAAATGGATCAGAAACTCCATTCAAAATGCCTGGAAAAGGCTCGAGCGCACTCCCCGAACAACTGTTCACTGAGAGAAATCCGTAACAGATATCAAAATAATTTTTTCACCGTGAGCGTCACGAGGCTTTGAGGAACTCAGAAATGTCTTTTATTTTATCCTAAGTCGAACAGAATTTAAATGCTGGCAGTTTAATTCTGCATGACTTTTAGGATTCTTCGTCCAGATTACAATGGAGTTTAATAGGGGCAAAATGGTGACTTTGTAAGATTCCGAGGGGCGTAGTTCGAAAACGGTGGGTCTGAGCGGACTTTAGTCCTCCGATCAAGTTGAAGCCAACGAGTCAAGCTCCGTTTTGATGTAAATTTTATTTTTCTGTGATGAAAACTGTAGAAGTTATGGCCATTTGTTCAAGATTTTCCTGAGGAGGAAAAATTTTGGCCTGAAAATTGCAATTTTTCATGTTTTTTCAGAGGGCATAGCTCAAAATCGGTTGAAGATATGAAGCTGAAAATATAGATTGTAGTTGTTCAACTCCTGAAGAGTATTTGAAAGTTTGAATGGTGTTTCTAGCTGAAAGTATGTTGAAGATATGAACGCTAATTGGAGCTGAAGGATTTGAAGTTAGAGTGAAGTAGAGTGGAGCGGAAGGGAGCGAAAAAGCTGAAAATCTAAAATTTGAACAATTTGTAAACTGGCGTAATTCAAAATTGGCGGAAGATATGAAGCTGAAAAGTCATTCCTGAATAGCTGAATGTCTGCAGATTTGAAAAAAGTTTGAATGGTGTTTCTAGCTGAAGGTATGAAAAAGCCTTAGGGTTTGAAAGGAGCGGAAGTTTTTTGAAGGATTTGAAGGGTTTTACATTGAAGTCAATGGCGAAAAATTTATCAATAAATGATCAATAACTTGAAAACCGCTGAAGATATCAATACCAAAAGTCATAGCAGGAATGTCCTGAATGAGCTGAACGTTTTGATACCTGAACGGTTGAAGTGAGTTGAAAGGGCTAGAAGGAGTAGCGAACCGAAAAACGGCGGAAAAATAATAATAATAACTAGAAAGTGCTGTTACTCCGCAACAGCATGTGTGAATGCGTTTATGCTGAAGACGCTGAACTATAATGCTAAAGAAGCTGAAGTAGTTGAACTATAATGCTCAACGGCGGAAACAGTTAAACTATAATGCTTATAGGCTGAAAAAGGTGGAAAATTTGAAGCATAAGGCTGAAGAAGGTGAAAAACCTGAAAAAGTTAAAGCGTAAGGCTGAAAAACCTGAAAATCCTGAAAAAGTTAAAGCGGAAAGCTGAAAAAGCTGAAAAACCTGAAAAAGCGGAAAAAGTTAAAGCGTAAGGCTGAAAAACCTGAAAAAGTTAAAGCGGAAGGCTGAAAAACCTGAAAACCTGAAAAAATTAAAGCGGAAGGCTGAAAAACCTGAAAATCCTGAAAAAGTTAAAGCGGAAGGCTGAAAAAGCGGAAAAAGTTAAAGCGTAAGGCTGAAAACGCTGAAAAAATTAAAGCGTAGGGCTGAAAAGCCTGAAAATCATGACAAAGTTAAAGCGGAAGGCTGAAAAAGCGGGAAAAAAAGTTAAAGCGTAAGGCTGAAAACCTGAAAAAATTAAAGCGTAAGGCTGAAAAACCTGAAAATCCTGAAAAAGTTAAAGCGGAAGGCTGAAAAAGCGGAAAAAAAAAGTTAAAGCGTAAGGCTGAAAAACCTGAAAATCCTGAAAAAGTTAAAGCGTAAGGCTGAAAAACCTGAAAAAGCTAAGGGAAAAAGTTAAAGCGGAAGGGGTGAAAAAGCTCAAAGGGTTAAAGCAAAAAGCTGAAGGAGGTGGAAAGCTCAAAGGGTTAAAGCAAAAGGCTGAAGGAGGTGGAAAGCTCAAAGGGTTAAAGCGTAAGGCTGAAGGAGGTGGAAAGCTCAAAGGGTTAAAGCATGAGGCTGAAGAAGGTGGAAAGCTCAAAGGGTTAAAGCAAAAGGCTGAAGGAGGTGGAAAGCTCAAAGGGTTAAAGCATAAGGCTGAAGGAGGTGGAAAGCTCAAAGGGTTAAAGCAAAAGGCTGAAGGAGGTGGAAAGCTCAAAGGGTTAAAGCGTGAGGCTGAAGGAGGTGGAAAGCTCAAAGGGTTAAAGCGTGAGGCTGAAGGAGGTGGAAAGCTCAAAGGGTTAAAGCAAAAGGCTGAAGAAGGTGGAAAGCCAAGGGTTAAAGCAAAAGGCTGAAGAAGGTGGAAAGCTCAAAGGGTTAAAGCGTGAGGCTGAAGAAGGTGGAAAGCTCAAAGGGTTAAAGCAAAAGGCTGAAGGAGGTGGAAAGCTCAAAGGGTTAAAGCGTGAGGCTGAAGAAGGTGGAAAGCTCAAAGGGTTAAAGCGTGAGGCTGAAGAAGGTGGAAAGCTCAAAGGGTTAAAGCAAAAGGCTGAAGAAGGTGGAAAGCTCAAAGGGTTAAAGCGTGAGGCTGAAGAAGGTGGAAAGCTCAAAGGGTTAAAGCGTGAGGCTGAAGGAGGTGGAAAGCTCAAAGGGTTAAAGCGTGAGGCTGAAGGAGGTGGAAAGCTCAAAGGGTTAAAGCGTGAGGCTGAAGAAGGTGGAAAGCTCAAAGGGTTAAAGCAAAAGGCTGAAGGAGGTGGAAAGCTCAAAGGGTTAAAGCGTGAGGCTGAAGAAGGTGGAAAGCTCAAAGGGTTAAAGCAAAAGGCTGAAGGAGGTGGAAAGCTCAAAGGGTTAAAGCGTGAGGCTGAAGAAGGTGGAAAGCTCAAAGGGTTAAAGCAAAAGGCTGAAGAAGGTGGAAAGCTCAAAGGGTTAAAGCGTGAGGCTGAAGGAGGTGGAAAGCTCAAAGGGTTAAAGCGTGAGGCTGAAGGAGGTGGAAAGCTCAAAGGGTTAAAGCGTGAGGCTGAAGAAGGTGGAAAGCTCAAAGGGTTAAAGCAAAAGGCTGAAGGAGGTGGAAAGCTCAAAGGGTTAAAGCGTGAGGCTGAAGAAGGTGGAAAGGATCAATGAGATGAGAAAGGAAGAATGGGAGGAGGAAGAAGGAAAGATGAGGAAGAGGAAGAACAGAGAGTGAGGAACCAGAAAGGAGAGATGATGAAGAGGATGGAGAATGAGGGAGGACCCGAGAAAGAGAGATGATGAAGAGGAGGGAAGATGAGGCTAGGAGCCAGGAAAGAGAGATGATGAAGAGGAGGGAGGAGGAGGAAAGGGATGAGAAGAGGAGGAGGATGATGAAGGAGCCAGGAAGGAGAGATGATGAAGAGGAGGGAGGATGAGGAGGAGCCAGAAAAGAGAGATGATGAAGAGGAGGGAAGATGAGGAAGGAGAGAAGAGTTGTGGTGTTGAGGACATGGTGAGACACCAATTAAGTGGACAGAGGGACAGTGATGATGACTGCAGTGGCTTTAAAGCTCCATCTTCATCATACATTGCTTTATAGATAAGGAATCAGGTCAAAGGTGAACCTAATTAACACAGCAGGGAGAACTGATCAGGTTGTCATGACAACGCAGCACCTGTGTGTGTGTGACAGGCTGCAGATGACACAGACTTACATCAGAATACTCCATTCAAAATGCCTATAGGAAAAGGCTCGAGAGCACTCCCCGAACAACTGTCCACTGAGAGAAATCCATAACAGATATCAAAATAATTTTTTCACCGTGAGCGTCACGAGGCTTTGAGGAACTCAGAAATGTCTTTTATTTTATCCTAAGTGGAACAGAATTTAAATGCTGGCAGTTTTAATCTGCATGACTTTTAGGATTCTTCGTCCAGATTACAATGGAGTTTAATAGGGGCAAAATGGTGACTTTGTAAGATTCCGAGGGGCGTAGTTCGAAAACGGTGCGTCTGACGGGTTTTCGACCCCTGGAGTCCGACGAAGCCAACGAGACAAACTCCGTTTTGATGTAAATTTTATTTTTCTGTGATGAAAACTGTGGAAGTTATGGCCATTTGTTCAAGATTTTCCTGAGGAGGAAAGATTTTTGCCTGAAAAGTGCAATTTTTCATGTTTTTTCAGAGGGCATAGCTCAAAATCGGTTGAAGATATGAAGCTGAAAATATAGATTCTAGTTGTTCAACTCCTGAAGAGTATTTGAAAGTTTGAATGGTGTTTCTAGCTGAAAGTATGTTGAAGATATGAACTTTAATTGGAGCTGAAGGATTTGAAGTTAGAGTGGAAGTAGAGTGGAGCTGAAGGGAGCGAAAAAGCTGAAAATCTAAAATTTGAACAATTTGTAAGCTGGCGTAATTCAAAATTGGCAGAAGATATGAAGCTGAAAAGTTATTCCTGAATAGCTGAATGTCTGCAGATTTGAAAAAAGTTTGAATGGTGTTTCTAGCTGAAGGTATGAAAAAGCCTTAGGGTTTGAAAGGAGCGGAAGTTTTTTGAAGGATTTGAAGGGTTTTACATTGAAGTCAATGGGAAAAATTTGATCAATAAATGATCAATAACTTGAAAACCGCTGAAGATATCAATACCAAAAGTCATAGCACGAATGTCCTGAATGAGCTGAACGTTTTGATACCTGAACGGTTGAAGTGAGTTGAAAGGGCTAGAAGGAGTAGGCGACCGAAAAACGGCGGAAAAAATAATAATAATAAAGAAAGGAAACAGGAAAACTAACGTTGTGAATGCGCTGAACGCATTCACACAACTAGAAAAAGTTGTTACTCCGTAACAACTGGTGTGAATGCGTTAATGCTGAAATCGCTGAACTGAAATGCTTTAAGAAGTTAAACTATAATGCTCAAAGGCTAAAGAAGTTGAAGACGTTGAACTGAAATGCTTTAAGAAGTTAAACTATATTGCTCAAAGGCTAAAGAAGTTGAAGAGTTGAACTGTAATGCTTATAAGCTGAAGATGTTGAAGCATAAGGCTGAAGAAGTTGGAGAAGTTGAAGAATTTGAAGCATAAGGCTGAAGAAGTTGAATACATCGAAATATAATGTTAAAACAGAGCTGAAGATGGATCAAACAGTTGAATGATTGTTGAATTTGGCTTAAAATAGTTTAAAATGGCTTTAAATATTTGAAAATGCTTTGAAAAAAGGTTTAACCAGCTTAAGATAGGAAAAGATGGCTGAAGAGACCTCATGGAAGCCTGAACTGAAATCAGTTTAAGGTTGAAGGCAACATTAAAAGAACTGCAACATTAAAACTGCATGGAAACAGCCTGAAGACAGCTTAATCAGAGCTGAATTAAATCCCTCCAGCTCAGTTACCACACATAACCCTAAAAATTACCCCCCCACAAATTTATTTTTTCACAATCATCTACAACTTCTAGTATATTAGTTCATAATTTGGACCAACAGACATATTTTTTCTTTTTAGCCCCGCCCACCCACCACAACCAAAACAAACTACCAATTTCACACCCCACTATTTTTCTTTTTTACCCCCCCCCAGCCCACCACGATTACATTTTCCCCCCGACAATTTTTAAAGGCCCGCCCACCCTAAAAGACGTCACTTATGTCTCAAAACAAACTCTATATTATCATAATTTCAGCACCATCACGAAACATGAACTTATTTTTTTTTTTGGCCCCCCCCCCAGCTCACTGCCAAAAACACCCTTTTTACCATCCTTTTTTTTTCCCTCTTCTTCCTTCTTTCTTCTTTTCTACTATTAGTTTTCAGTTCTGGTTCCAAGGAGGAGAAAGAAGAGATGAGGCAAAGGGAGGAAGGAGAGGAGGAATCGGAGGAGAGAAAGGAGGCTACAAGGGTGTTCAATATACTGAGAGACACATTTCTGTGTTGAGGACGTGCCAGAGACAAAAAGAGGACAAAAGGACAGCGTATTACTTGTATCACACCATCTCAACAATTACACAACCAGCCATCCAGCACCATCCAAGGCAACCATTTTACCATCCAACCTTGACCATCTATACCAGTCTGGTACCATGCACCAGCGCAGCCCGACCAGTTGGAACCAGTGCATACAGCCCAGCCACCACCTACCACGCCAGCACCAGCGGCAGCCCAGGCACCATTCCCGACCCCCCCCCGACCAGCACCCCCAGCGACCACCGCACCAGCACTGACCACCCCCACGCGCCCACCCGCCAGGACCAGACCCACCACAACCACCCATCCCCCCACCCCTCCCACCCTCCCTGGTACCAGCCCAGCACAGCCAACAGCCCAGCCCGCTCCCTCCACCCCCATCCAGACAACAGCCCCCCTTTCCCCCCCCACACCCCCACCCCACCAACCCCCCACCCCCCCACCCCAACACACACCCCCCCCCCAAAACACACCAATACCCCCCCACACTCCGCTCTCGATTAAAGGGCCACCCCTTTGCGTCCCGGTTGAACTTATCAATACCAAAAGTCATAGCAGCTATGTCATGAATTTTCTGAACGTTTTGATACCAAATTTGTTGAAGTGAGTTGAACACAGTTGAACGAGTTAAATGCCGAAAAACGGCGGAAGAATAATAAAGAAGAACTAGAAAATGCTGTTACTCCGCAACAACATGTGTGAATGCGTTTATGCTGAAGTCGCTGAACTAAAATGCTAAAGAAGCTGAAGTAGTTGAACTATAATGCTCAAAGGCGGAAACAGTTCAACTATAATGCTAATAGGCTGAAAAAGGTGGAAAATTTGAAGCATAAGTCTGAAGAAGGTGAAAAAAATGAAGAAGTTAAAGCCTACGCCTGAAAAGCCTGAAAATCCTGAAAAAGTTAAAGCAGAAAGCTGAAAAAGCGGAAAAAGCGGAAAAAGTTAAAGCGTCAGGCTGAAAACCTGAAAAAATTAAAGCGGAAGGCTGAAAAACCTGAAAACCTAAAAAAATTAAAGCAGAAGGCTGAAAAACCTGAAAATCCTGAAAAAGTTAAAGCGTAAGGGTGAAAAAGCGGAAAAAATTAAAGCATAAGACTGAAAAACCTGAAAATCCTGAAAAAGTTAAAGCGGAAGGCTGAAAAAGCGGAAAAAGTTAAAGCGAAAGGCTGAAAAACCTGAAAATCCTGAAAAAGTTAAAGCGTAAGGCTGAAAAACCTGAAAATCCTGAAAAAGTTAAAGCGGAAGGCTGAAAAAGCTGAAAAAGTTAAAGCAAAAAGCTGAAAGAGGTAGAAAATCTGAAAAAGTTAAAGCGTGAGGCTGAAGAAGGTGGAAAAGCTGAAAAAGTTAAAGCGTAAGGCTGAAAGAAAGCTCAAAAAGTTAAAGCATAGGCTGAAGGAGGTGGAAAGCTCAAAGGGTTAAAGCATAAGGCTGAAGGAGGTGGAAAGCTCAAAGGGTTAAAGCGTAAGGCTGAAGAAGGTGGAAAGCCAAAGGGTTAAAGCGTAAGGCTGAAGGAGGTGAAAGCTCAAAGGGTTAAAGCGTTAGGCTGAAGAAGGTGGAAAGCTCAAAGGGTTAAAGCGTGAGGCTAAGAGGTGGAAAGCTCAAAGGGTTAAAGCATTAGGCTAAGGAGGTGGAAAGCTCAAAGGGTTAAAGCATAGGCTGAAGAAGGTGGAAAGCCAAAGGGTTAAAGCATAGGCTAAGGAGGTGGAAAGCTCAAAGGGTTAAAGCATTAGGCTAAGGAGGTGGAAAGCCAAAGGGTAAAGCGTGAGGCTAAGAAGGTGGAAAGCCAAAGGGTTAAACATAGGCAGAGTGGAAAGCCAAAGGTTAAAGCGTGAGGCAAAGGGGAAAGCCAAGGAAAGCGGAGGCTAAAGAAAGCTCAGGTTAAAAAAGCAAAGAAAGCCAGGGAAAGCGGAGGCAAAAGAAAGCAAAGGGTTAAACAGAGGCTAAGAAAAGCAAGGGTTAAACAAAGCAAAGTAAAGCTCAAGGGTTAAAGCTACAAAGGGAAAAGCCAAGTAAAGCTGAGCAAAAAGCTCAAAGGGTTAAAGCGTGAGGCTGAAGAAGGTGGAAAGCTCAAAGGGTTAAAGCGTGAGGCTGAAGGAGGTGGAAAGCTCAAAGGGTTAAAGCAAAAGGCTGAAGGAGGTGGAAAGCTCAAAGGGTTAAAGCAAAAGGCTGAAGGAGGTGGAAAGCTCAAAGGGTTAAAGCGTGAGGCTGAAGGAGGTGGAAAGGATCAATGAGATGAGAAAGGAAGAATGGGAGGAGGAAGAAGGAAAGATGAGGAAGAGGAAGAACAGAGAGTGAGGAACCAGAAAGGAGAGATGATGAAGAGGATGGAGAATGAGGGAGGACCCGAGAAAGAGAGATGATGAAGAGGAGGGAAGATGAGGCTAGGAGCCAGGAAAGAGAGATGATGAAGAGGAGGGAGGATGAGGCTAGGAGCCAGGAAGGAGAGATGATGAAGAGGAGGGACGATGAGGGATTAACCAGAAAAGAGGGATGATGAAGAGGAGGTAGGATGATGAAGGACCCAGGAAGGAGAGATGATGAAGAGGAGGGAGGATGAGGGATTAGCCAGAAAAGAGAGATGATGAAGAGGAGGGAGGATGAGGAAGGAGAGAAGAGCTGTGGTGTTGAGGACATGGTGAGACACCAATTAAGTGGACAGAGGGACAGTGATGATGGCTGCAGTGGCTTTAAAGCTTCATCTTCATCATACATTGCTTTATAGATAAGGAAGTAGGTCAGAGGTGAACCTAATTAACACAGCAGGTAGAACTGATCAAGTTGTCATGACAACGCAGCACCTGTGTGTGTAAGAGAATGACAGTTGATTACAGTTACACAGACTTTATGCTTCAGTTTTCTATAGGAAAATGCTGGAGAACACTCCCCGAACAACTGTCCACTGAGAGAAATCCGTAACAGATATCAAAATAATTTTTTCACCGTGAGCGTCACGAGGCTTTGAGGAACTCAGAAATGTCTTTTATTTTATCCTAAGTGGAACAGAATTTAAATGCTGGCAGTTTTAATCTGCATGACTTTTAGGATTCTTCGTCCAGATTACAATGGAGTTTAATAGGGGCAAAATGGTGACTTTGTAAGATTCCGAGGGGCGTAGTTCGAAAACGGTGCGTCTGACGGGTTTTCGACCCCCGGAGTCCGACGAAGCCAACGAGTCAAGCTCCGTAATGATGTAAATTTTATTTTTCTGTGATGAAAACTGTAGAAGTTATGGCCATTTGTTCAAGATTTTTCTGAGGATGAAATTTTTTTGCCTGAAAAGTGCAATTTTTCATGTTTTTTCAGAGGGCATAGCTCAAAATCGGTTGAAGATATGAAGCTGAAAATATAGATTCTAGTTGTTCAACTCCTGAAGAGTATTTTAAGCTTTGAATGGTGTTTCTAGCTGAAACTATGTTGAAGATATGAACGCTAATTGGAGCTGAAGGATTTGAAGTTAGAGTGAAGTAGAGTGGAGCGAAAGGGAGCGAAAAAGCTGAAAATCTAAAATTTGAACAATTTGTAAACTGGCGTAATTCAAAATTGGCGGAAGATATGAAGCTGAAAAGTCATTCCTGAATAGCTGAATGTCTGCAGATTTGAAAAAAGTTTGAATGGTGTTTCTAGCTGAAGGTATGAAAAAGCCTTAGGGTTTGAAAGGAGCGGAAGTTTTTTGAAGGATTTGAAGGGTTTTACATTGAAGTCAATGGGAAAAATTTGATCAATAAATGATCAATAACTTGAAAACCGCTGAAGATATCAATACCAAAAGTCATAGCAGGAATGTCCTGAATGAGCTGAACGTTTTGATACCTGAACGGTTGAAGTGAGTTGAAAGGCCTAGGAGGAGTAGGCGACCGAAAAACGGCGGAAAAATAATAATAAAAAGAAAGAAAAGGAAAATAATGAAAAACTGAACGCATTCACACAACTAGAAAAAGTTGTTACTCCGTAACAACTGGTGTGAATGCGTTTATGCTGAAATCGCTGAACTGAAATGCTAAAGAAGCTGAAGTAGTTGAACTATAATGCTCAAAGGCGGAAACAGTTCAACTATAATGCTAATAGGCTGAAAAAGGTGGAAAATTTGAAGCATAAGTCTGAAGAAGGTGAAAAAAATGAAGAAGTTAAAGCCTACGCCTGAAAAGCCTGAAAATCCTTAAAAAGTTAAAGCAGAAAGCTGAAAAAGCGGAAAAAGCGGAAAAAGTTAAAGCGTCAGGCTGAAAACCTGAAAAAATTAAAGCGGAAGGCTGAAAAACCTGAAAACCTAAAAAAATTAAAGCAGAAGGCTGAAAAACCTGAAAATCCTGAAAAAGTTAAAGCGGAAGGCTGAAAAAGCGGAAAAAGTTAAAGCGTAAGGCTGAAAACCTAAAGAAATTAAAGCATAAGGCTGAAAAACCTGAAAATCCTGAAAAAGTTAAAGCGTAAGGGTGAAAAAGCGGAAAAAATTAAAGCATAAGGCTGAAAAACCTGAAAATCCTGGAAAAGTTAAAGCGGAAGGCTGAAAAAGCGGAAAAAAAAGTTAAAGCGAAAGGCTGAAAAACCTGAAAATCCTGAAAAAGTTAAAGCGTAGGGCTGAAAATCCTGAAAATCCTGAAAAAGTTAAGGCGGAAGGGTGAAAAAGCTCAAAGGGTTAAAGCAAAAAGCTGAAGGAGGTAGAAAGCTCAAAGGGTTAAAGCAAAAGGCTGAAGAAGGTGGAAAGCTCAAAGGGTTAAAGCGTGAGGCTGAAGAAGGTGGAAAGCTCAAAGGGTTAAAGCATTAGGCTGAAGGAGGTGGAAAGCTCAAAGGGTTAAAGCATTAGGCTGAAGGAGGTGGAAAGCTCAAAGGGTTAAAGCATAAGGCTGAAGGAGGTGGAAAGCCAGGGTTAAACTGAGGCTGAAAGGGAAAGCCAGGTTAAACAAAGGCTAAGACCCAAAACCAAGGTTAAAGCGAGGCGAAAAGGTGGAAAGCTCAAAGGGTTAAAGCGTGAGGCTAAGAAGGTGGAAAGCTGAAAGGGTTAAAGCGTGAGGCTGAAGAAGGTGGAAAGCTCAAAGGGTTAAAGCAAAAGGCTGAAGGAGGTGGAAAGCTCAAAGGGTTAAAGCGTGAGGCTGAAGGAGGTGGAAAAGCTCAAAGGGTTAAAGCGTGAGGCTGAAGGAGGTGGAAAGCTCAAAGGGTTAAAGCGTGAGGCTGAAGAAGGTGGAAAGCTCAAAGGGTTAAAGCGTGAGGCTGAAGGAGGTGGAAAGCTCAAAGGGTTAAAGCGTGAGGCTGAAGAAGGTGGAAAGCTCAAAGGGTTAAAGCGTGAGGCTGAAGGAGGTGGAAAGCTCAAAGGGTTAAAGCGTGAGGCTAAGAAGGTGGAAAGCTCAAAGGGTTAAAGCAAAAGGCTAAGGAGGTGGAAAGCTCAAAGGGTTAAAGCGTGAGGCTGAAGAAGGTGGAAAGCTCAAAGGGTTAAAGCAAAAGGCTGAAGAAGGTGGAAAGCTCAAAGGGTTAAAGCAAAGGCTGAAGAAGGTGGAAAGCTCAAAGGGTTAAAGCAAAAGGCTGAAGAAGGTGGAAAGCTCAAAGGGTTAAAGCGTGAGGCTAAGAAGGTGAAAGCTCAAAGGGTTAAAGCGTGAGGCTAAGGAGGTGGAAAGCTCAAAGGGTTAAAGCGTGAGGCTGAAGAAGGTGGAAAGCTCAAAGGGTTAAAGCAAAAGGCTGAAGGAGGTGGAAAGCTCAAAGGGTTAAAGCGTGAGGCTGAAGAAGGTGGAAAGGATCAATGAGATGAGAAAGGAAGAATGGGAGGAGGAAGAAGGAAAGATGAGGAAGAGGAAGAACAGAGAGTGAGGAACCAGAAAGGAGAGATGATGAAGAGGATGGAGAATGAGGGAGGACCCGAGAAAGAGAGATGATGAAGAGACTAGAGAAGGGAAGATGAGGCTAGGAGCCAGGAAAGAGAGATGATGAAGAGGAGGGAGGAAGGGATTAACCAGAAAAGAGGGATGATGAAGAGGAGGTAGGATGATGAAGGACCCAGGAAGGAGAGATGATGAAGAGGAGGGAGGATGAGGGATTAGCCAGAAAAGAGAGATGATGAAGAGGAGGGAGGATGAGGAAGGAGAGAAGAGCTGTGGTGTTGAGGACATGGTGAGACACCAATTAAGTGGACAGAGGGACAGTGATGATGACTGCAGTGGCTTTAAAGCTTCATCTTCATCATACATTGCTTTATAGATAAGGAATCAGGTCAAAGGTGAAACTAATTAACACAGCAGGGAGAACTGATCAAGTTGTCATGACAACGCAGCACCTGTGTGTGTAAGAGAATGACAGTTGATTACAGTTACACAGACTTTATGCTTCAGTTTTCTATAGGAAAATGCTGGAGAACACTCCCCGAACAACTGTCCACTGAGAGAAATCCGTAACAGATATCAAAATAATTTTTTCACCGTGAGCGTCACGAGGCTTTGAGGAACTCAGAAATGTCTTTTATTTTATCCTAAGTGGAACAGAATTTAAATGCTGGCAGTTTTAATCTGCATGACTTTTAGGATTCTTCGTCCAGATTACAATGGAGTTTAATAGGGGCAAAATGGTGACTTTGTAAGATTCCGAGGGGCGTAGTTCGAAAACGGTGCGTCTGACGGGTTTTCGACCCCCGGAGTCCGACGAAGCCAACGAGTCAAGCTCCGTAATGATGTAAATTTTATTTTTCTGTGATGAAAACTGTAGAAGTTATGGCCATTTGTTCAAGATTTTTCTGAGGATGAAATTTTTTTGCCTGAAAAGTGCAATTTTTCATGTTTTTTCAGAGGGCATAGCTCAAAATCGGTTGAAGATATGAAGCTGAAAATATAGATTCTAGTTGTTCAACTCCTGAAGAGTATTTGAAAGTTTGAATGGTGTTTCTAGCTGAAACTATGTTGAAGATATGAACTCTAATTGGAGCTGAAGGGTTTGAAGTTAGAGTGGAAGTAGAGTGGAGCTGAAGGGAGCGAAAAAGCTGAAAATCTAAAATTTGAACAATTTGTAAACTGGCGTAATTCAAAATTTGCGGAAGATATGAGGCTGAAAAGTCATTCCTGAATAGCTGAATGTCTGCAGATTTGAAAAAAGTTTGAATGGTGTTTCTAGCTGAAGGTATGAAAAAGCCTTAGGGTTTGAAAGGAGCGGAAGTTTTTTGAAGGATTTGAAGGGTTTTACATTGAAGTCAATGGGAAAAATTTGATCAATAAATGATCAATAACTTGAAAACCGCTGAAGATATCAATACCAAAAGTCATAGCAGGAATGTCCTGAATGAGCTGAACGTTTTGATACCTGAACGGTTGAAGTGAGTTGAAAGGCCTAGGAGGAGTAGGCGACCGAAAAACGGCGGAAAAATAATAATAATAAAGAAAGGGAAACAGGAAAACTAACTTGTGAATGCGCTGAACGCATTCACACAATAAAGAAACAGGAAAACTAACTTGTGAATGCGCTGAACGCATTCACACAAAAACAGAAAGAGGGAAAGAACAAGGAAAGAAACGGAGCAAAAACAGAAAAGTACCGTAAAGAAGAGGAAACGCGAACAAATCTTAAGAAGAAACATAATCTCAAAGGCAAAGAAGGAAGATTGAACTGTAATGCTTATAAGCGAAGATGTTGAAGCAAAGGCGAAGAAGTGGAGAAGTTGAAGAATTTGAAGCAAAGGCGAAGAAGTGAAACATGAAAAAAGTTAAAACAGAGCGAAGAGACAAACAGGAAGAGAATTCTTAAAAATTAAAAGGCAAAATTTGAAAAGCGAAAAAGTAACAGCTAAGAAGGAAAAGAGGCTGAAGAGACCCAGAACCGAACAAAACATTTAAGGTTGAAGGCAACATAAAAACAACATAAAACGCATGAAAAGCCGAAGACACTTAACACGAATAACCCCTACCAAGACAAGCAAAAGCAAAAACCTTAAACTTACACGAGAAAAATTTTTTACCACTCCAAGAAACCACAAAGAAGAAAACCAGAATATGAAAAGGACCGACAAACCACATAAACTTTAAGGGGGGAGGGGAAAAAAAAGGGAAGAAAAGAGAAGAGAAGGAGAAAAGGGGAGGGAGGGGGGGGGAAGGAGAGGGGGGGGGGGGGGGGCCCCACACCCCCACCCCGGGGCCCGCCCCCCCCCCCCTCCCCCCCCTCATTTTTCACACCACCCCTGGCACCCCAAGGTCCATAACCACACCATTTAATTTTGGCACATCTATTATAGTTAAGTATTTGAGATGGATTCCCATTAGGGCATACCTACACTGTAAACCCACACCTATTCAACTCCAATAGAAGACGAGAAAAAAAACTAGAAAGTGCTGTTACTCCGCAACAGCATGTGTGAATGCGTTTATGCTGAACTATAATGCTAAAGAAGCTGAAGTAGTTGAACTATAATGCTCAACGGCGGAAACAGTTAAACTATAATGCTAATAGGCTGAAAAAGGTGAAAAAGCTGAAAATTTGAAGCATAACGAAAAAGAAACGAAAAGAAAAATAGAAAAAAAAAGTTAAAGCGGAAGCAAAAACCTGAAAACCAAAAAGAGAAAAAGCAAAAGAAAGAAGGCTGAAAACCTGAAAAAATTAAAGCGAAAGGCTGAAAAACCTGAAAATCCTGAAAAAGTTAAAGCGGAAGGCTGAAAAAGCGAAAAAAAAAACAAAAAAGGAAAAAGTTAAAGCGAAGGCTGAAAACCTGAAAAAATTAAAGCGTAAGGCTGAAAAACCTGAAAATCCTGAAAAAGTTAAAGCGGAAGGCTGAAAAAGCCGAAAAAGCGGAAAAAGTTAAAGCGTAAGGCTGAAAACCTGAAAAAATTAAAGCGGAAGGCTGAAAAACCTGAAAATCCTGAAAAAGTTAAAGCGGAAGGCTGAAAAAGCGGAAAAAGTTAAAGCGTAAGGCTGAAAGTGAAAACCTGAAAAAATTAAAGCGGAAGGCTGAAAAACCTGAAAATCCTGAAAAAAAGTTAAAGCATAAGGCTGAAAAACCTGAAAAACCTGAAAAAGTTAAAGCGGAAGGCTGAAAAAGGGGGAAAAGTTAAAGCGAAAGGCTGAATAGACCTTATGGAAGCCTGAACTAAAATCATTTTAAGGTTGAGAACAACATTAGCACGGCTGTAGCCTGAAGACAGCTTAATCAGAGTTGAATAGAATCCATCCAGTTCATTCCATGTATGCTGGCTTTGTCTGTGATCTCTAATGTGTTTATCAACATGACAGGTAAACATGGAAATGGTCGTTAGCTTGTTATTCAACAACCACTGATCTCTCAGACAGACACACTATAGAGTTCTAGGATCAGAGCTGAGTTTGCTCCCATTCTGACACATGGGAGGAAGACATGAGAGACATGATGAAGAGGAGGGAGGATGAGGCAGGAGCCAGGAGGAGAGAGATGAGAAGAGGAGGGAGGAGAGGCAGGAGCCAGGAGAGAGAGAGAAGAGGAGGGAGGAGAGAGGAGGAAAAGAGAGAGAGAAGAGGAGGGAGGAGAGGCAGGAGCCAGGAAAGAGAGATGATGAAGAGGAGGGAGGATGAGGCAGGAGCCAGGAAAGAGAGATGATGAAGAGGAGGGAGGATGAGGCTAGGAGCCAGGAAAGAGAGATGATGAAGAGGAGGGAGGAGACGGAGGAGCCAGAAAAGAGAGATGATGAAGAGGAGGGAAGATGAGGAAGGAGAGAAGAGTTGTGGTGTTGAGGACATGGTGAGACACCAGATAAGTGGACAGAGGGACAGTGATGATGACTGCAGTGGCTTTAAAGCTCCATCTTCATCATACATTGCTTTATAGATAAGGAATTAGGTCAAAGGTGAACCTAATTAACACAGCAGGGAGAAGTGATCAGGTTGTCATGAAATTGGAGCCGCCTGCGTGTTTAAGAGAATGACAGTTGATCAAATTTATACTTACACTTGATGTCATCTAAAGAGGAGAAAATAACCTTTCTAGTGATATTAGTTTCATCATTTTTGGAGCTACCATCACAGAGTACATATTTATTTTTTCTTTTTAACCCCCCCACTCCTTTAAAGGACGCACTGATCATCTAAAGAAGAAAAAACCTTTCAGGTAATTCAAATTTTCACCACAAAAACAATTATTTTTAACCCCCCACCTTAAAACGAATCTAAAAAGAAAAAACCAAAATAATTTAAAAAATATTTTCTTTTTAACCCACCCTTAAAGACCCACACAAAAAAAAAAAAAGATAGCACAAGAACAATAATTTTTTTTCCCCACCCTAAGGGGCACCAAAACAGAAACATTGCCCAGAGAAAATATTTTTTTAAGCCGCCACCCGTAAAGGCCCGACACTAAAGAGCAGAAAAAACTAGATAAGCTATTGACCCCAAGAACATTTATTTATTTCTTTTTATTCCCCCGTTAAAGCCACCAAAAAAAAAAAGAAAATAATTTTGACCCAAATGTTATTTTTTTTTTTACCCGCCATCCGTTTAAACCTACACAAGAGGAGAAAAAACAATAAAATTTTTACCTAGAATTAATTTTTTTTTTATTCCCCCCCCTAACAACCAGAAAAACTAAGATTAGCCTCAAATTAATTTTTTTTACCCCCCCCCCCCCAAAAATCCCTTATTATTTTTTTTATTTCCCCCCCCTTAAACCACACCAAAGAAAAAAAACAAAGAAATTTTTGACCCAGAGATTTTTTTTTAACCCCCCCCTCCTACCCACCTAAACAAAACCTAGATCATCTAAACTCAGAGTTACCATACCAAGAATAACGTCCTGATCTGGTAAGAAGTGGACACCATTTTCAATGACAGACAGAAAGAGAGATGATGAAGAGGAGGGAGGATGAGGATAAAACCAGAAAAGAGAGATGATGAAGAGGAGGCAGGATGAGCGAGGAGCCAGGAAGGAGAGATGATGAAGAGGAGGCAGGATGAGCGAGGAGCCAGAAAAGAGAGATGATGAAGAGGAGGGAGGATGACGGAGGAGCCAGGAAAAGAGAGATGATGAAGAGGAGGCAGGATGAGCGAGGAGCCAGAAAAGAGAGATGATGAAGAGGAGGCAGGATGAGGAGGAGCCAGAAAGAGAGATGATGAAGAGGAGGGAAGATGAGGAGGAGCCAGGAAAAGAGAGATGATGAAGAGGAGGGAGGATGACGGAGGAGCCAGGAAAGAGAGATGATGAAGAGGAGGCAGGATGAGCGAGGAGCCAGAAAAGAGAGATGATGAAGAGGAGGGAGGATGATGGAGGAGCCAGGAAGGAGAGATGATGAAGAGGAGGGACTACGAGGATTAGCCAGAAAAGAGAGATGATGAAGAGGAGTGAAGATGAGGAAGGAGAGAAGAGTTGTGGTGTGAGGACATGGTGAGACACCAATAAGTGGACAGAGGGACAGTGATGATGACTGCGGTGGCTTTAAAGCTCCATCTTCATCATACATTGCTTTATAGATAAGGAATCAGGTCAAAGGTGAACCTAATTAACACAGCAGGGAGAAATGATCAGGTTGTCATGACAACGCAGCACCTGTGTGTGTGTGACAGGCTGCAGATGACACAGACTTATGGATCAGAAACTCCATTGAAAATGCCTGGAAAAGGCTCGAGCGCACTCCCCGAACAACTGTTCACTGAGAGAAATCCGTAACAGATATCAAAATAATTTTTTCACCGTGAGCGTCACGAGGCTTTGAGGAACTCAGAAATGTCTTTTATTTTATCCTAAGTGGAACAGAATTTAAATGCTGGCAGTTTAATTCTGCATGACTTTTAGGATTCTTCGTCCAGATTACAATGGAGTTTAATAGGGGCAAAATGGTGACTTTGTAAGATTCCGAGGGGCGTAGTTCGAAAACGGTGCGTCTGACGGTTTTTCGACCCGGGGAAGCCGACGAAGCCAACGAGTCAAGCTCCGTAATGATGTAAATTTTATTTTTCTGTGACGAAAACTGTAGAAGTTATGGGCATTTGTTCAAGATTTTCCTGAGGAGGAAAAATTTTTGCCTGAAAATTGCAATTTTTCATGTTTTTTCAGAGGGCATAGCTCAAAATCGGTTGAAGATATGAAGCTGAAAGTATAGATTGTAGTTGTTCAACTCCTGAAGAGTATTTTAAGCTTTGAATGGTGTTTCTAGCTGAAACTATGTTGAAGATATGAACTCTAATTGGAGCTGAAGGGTTTGAAGTTAGAGTGGAAGTAGAGTGGAGCTGAAGGGAGTGAAAAAGCTGAAAATCTAAAAGTTGAACAATTTGTAAACTGGCGTAATTCCAAATTGGCTGAAGATATATAGCTGAAAAGTCATAGCTGAAAAGCTGAAGATTTGAAGATTTGAAAAAACTTTGAATGGTGTTTCTAGCTGAAAGTATGCTGAAGTTATAGAGGTTGAAAGGAGCTGAAGTTTGTTGAAGGGATTTGAAGGATTTGAAGAGTTTAACATTGAAGTCAATGGGGAAAAATTGATCAATAAATGATCAATAACTTGAAAACCGCTGAAGATATCAACTATAAAAGTCATAGCAGACCGATCCTGAACGAGCTGAACGTTTTGATACCTGAATGGTTGAAGTGAGTTGAAAGGGCTAGAAGGAGTAGTGAATCGAAAAACGGCGGAAGACGAATAATAATGAATAAAGGGAAACAGGAAAACAATAGTGTGAATGCTTTGAAAGCATTCACACAATAAAGGGAAACAGGAAAACAATAGTGTGAATGCTGGAACGCATTCACACAAATAGTGTGAATGCTTTGAAAGCATTCACACAATAAAGGCATGTTGAAGTTCAGATGATTAAATGACTGGACTGGAAGTTAACACAGAAGCATCTAAAAGGCCAACCCAGATTACCAGAGCCAGTTTGGACCTTCAAGGGGCCCTAGGCAAAATTCTGGTAAGGGGCCCTCCTAACGGAACAGCAAAAACTTTCAATAGTTGCACATGACACCCAGTGTTTTAAACATAAAAAAATATATATTACACATCTGTGGATGTGCCTGCATTGGATGATAATGCTGGCGCATCTGTGCCTGTCCTAAATGAACCTGGCTCTGTCTGTGCTGCTGCTTGTCGGAGAAAACTTGAGCACAGCACTTGTTATATGGATACGGCTAATATTAATTCATCTCCATCAAATTGGCTGTGCTTGTTTTACTTTCATATACTTCAAATGTAGGCAATTATTTATATTATAATTTATCATACAAATGATTAATTTAGCACCGTTGTCAGAATATTTTATGAATTTCAATTCTTATATTCTTAGAAAATATCTGCATCTACAGTTGTCCTCAAAATATTCATACCCGCTAATTAAAGAAGGAAAAAATTAAGTGAAATAAGTTGAAATTGACAAAAGTAATGATAAATAAAAATTCTATGAAAATTATGTTGATTTTTATTTGTGGTTGACAGAAATATTAAAAACAAACACACAAGAAATAAAACAAGTAAACAAGCATGATGGGGCTCCGAAGCTAAAATGTTGTTGAGCAACACTTTGACACAATCACTGTCATCAGGTGTTTTCTGTAATGTTCAAAAAGACTTCTACACCTGCTTACAAGTATTTTGGTCCACTGTTTATGAGAAAAGTGCTCTGATGTGTCTGGAGCAGTTTTGTTTGTTTTAAATGATATTTTCAACCATAATTCAAAATCAATATTTTCCTTCACTTAATTATAATTTTATGATTTTATAAAAATTCATTATTAGTTTCTTTAGTTTGTTGTTATTTGAATTACTATTGTGAATATAGCCTTTTCTTTAATTGGAGGGTATAAATAATTTTGAAGACGACTGTATATTTGCCTGCTGGTAATTAAGCTAACAAAATTAAATCTTAGTCAGTATTTAGCCTTTACTTTTTTATTGTTTTGTACATACAGTTGTAACTTCACTTGTTAGTAGCCAGCAAGATGCACAAGGAGACCGGAGCCCCCCTCCCCCTGCTAATTTAGGTCAAACTTGTACGAGTGCCTCCCAGTCTCCCACCGAGAGAGCAGACAGTTACCTGACTGCTGTTCCTGCGGCTCATTCTCATGTTCTTTCCTTCTCCTTTTCTCATATCCTTTAACTCCGCTTCATCTCTCACTTCTCTCCAGCCTGATGTGCTGGAAATGCGGGACACCTGCGCGACTGGGCAGTGACGTCGTCACGTTGTTTTTTTTTTTTTTAATCCCTTCACGGGGCCTTTATGAGTTTGCGGGGCCCTACGCAACGTGCGTAGTGTGCGTAATGGGTGAACCGGTACTGCAGATTACTTCTTAACACCTCCCGTCCACTTCTTCCGCTCCGCCCCACTCCGATCCGTTGCGCTGTAGTCCGTCTTCTCCGGCGGGCTGCAAAAACCCTCGCACACATACTCCGCCTCACTCCGACAGCACCCTCTCCGTTCAGTCACAAAGCAGGCAAAGGAGCATGCGCGAGAAGCAAAATCTTTTGGCCTTCAACTTCCAAAATGAGTGTTTACAAGTGACAGTTTTTGTAGTTTTGACAGGATCTGACGTGCGGCAACCTACTTTGTAGGGAGTATGTATACGGCACATTGAACTACACACATTGCCCAATTTGCCCATTCTCAAGTCACACAAGACGCAATATTATTTCATAAAAAAGTTTTTATTGAGATGCTACAATATGCCCAATAAGTTATATACACAGCAATCAATTTCTTCTGTGGTGGATGTAAAAAAAAACTTTATAAACCGGATGTTTCATGTTTGCAACTTCCTCCAAACGGAGCGGAGTGGACCAGAAAATAGAGTTGATCCGTATTTTTGGCGGAGGCCGACGGACCCGAGCGGACGTGTCGGAGCGGAGCGGAGCGCTGGCGGAGAAGTGGACTGCTGCTCATTGATTAAAATAGCAACGGATTTGCTGCGTCGTGCGGACCGGAGCGGAGGCAGTGGACGGAGGGGGTAAGGAGGTTAAGATTGTTCTACATCTGGAACAAGATGCTGCATATGTTCCATCAGAAGATTGTGGGAAAAAAACAATCATCTTGGCAACATCTCCTGGGGCAACAGCACTACCCAAAGACCTGAAGAGACTAAACAAGCTGATCCAGTGAGCTGGTTCTGTGATGGGGATAACTGGATCCTGAAGCTCATAGTCCAAAGAATAAAATATATACTTTGGTTTATGCTAGTAATTATAGAAGCTTGTAGACAGAAAGAACTTCTTTAAACAAACAACTCACTAAAACCCACACTATAAATATAAAAATATTTGTTGAACTTCTTTTTAAATTAACTAAATATATTGAAAGAACAAACACAAATAACAAAAATATTAAAAAATAAAACCCACACTACAAATAGATACATTTTCATTGAACTTTTTTAATGACCAATACTAAAAAAAAATAAAAAAGAACAGATCTATTAAAAAAAAGTCAAAAGTATACTAAAAATATAACATTATTCTGAACTCTTTTCAAACAACAAAATGTATTAACAAAAACAACAACAAAATGAATAAAAACGATTCTCCTCACTCCTCCTCAGTCTGAGTGGATGCATCAGCCACTTCTTCACATGTAAAAAAGAAAAAAGTTGATTAATAATTATAGAAATTCAGTAATAATTGAACAAATTTACAGCCAATTTCTTGACTGTATACTGTCCACATAAAAATAACACAACAGAAGAATTTAATCAAAAATAGGGGGGACTTCCAGCATCCAACTATGGTTTGGATATAAAGGACAGTTTGGACTTAAAGGCAGGGAACGGGATCTTGGAAAAGCGGTTCAAGCAAGCTACATTTAAAACGATATACTCGCCCGAAACCACAGCCCCAGAGCACAGGAATGTGTGCGCCGTTGCTTTACAAGTTAAGTTAGTCAATAACAGCCGAAGTACTGATTCCCTCACCTCCAACTCCTTCTGCGGTGTAAAACATCTACACAACAAATTTAAATCGCAATATTCATTCATTCATTCATTCATTCATCCATTCATTTTCTACCGTTTAACCAATTCAGGGTTGCTGGAGCCCATCCCAGCTATTATCAGGGGGAGGCAGTTACACCTGGACAGGCTGCCAATCTGTCTCAGAACCAACACAGACAGACAGACAGCTATGACAGAAAACCATTTACACTCACATTCATACTGAGGGACAATTTTAAAATGATCAATTATCCTAAATCGCAATATCTGCCAGAAAAATCACAATTAGATTTTTTTCCTAAAATCATTCAGCCCTAATTCAAACAGTAATACTTACATTAAAGGAGCAGGGGACAGGATTGTAAAAGAATAAACAAGCATATCCATTATTTTAATACTAATGGGTGATGATTAGTAGCCCACCCACGTCTCTCTCCATTGCCTTGAACAAGCTGTGAACTGCATAATGCACTACAGCTTAGTGACCAAATTTCCATCACAGTCCCATGTATGTGATGTTAATTGCATACACGTCCCTGACAGCTTTGATACAAGGAAAAGATGGCTGCTGTCGATTCAAACACTGTCAGCAATAATTATGGATTCTTCTGTCATCAGCAAACAATCCAGAAGTACTGAAAGACACTAAAAACTGGCACTACGAAAAAACTTTTTTAACATAAGCTTTTTGCTTATAGCTGCAGTTAACCCCAGCATCGTTCAAGTTCCTCACAAGTTTCATTTCTTCATCCTGCCCCTAGATTCTTTAATTATACCTGATTAGTAATTATACCTCCAATAGAAACATACCATCTTTAACATAAGCGAGGCTTGCCTCCAGGGCCTCAATCCTCCGCCCCTGAGCCTCGATGGTGGCTTTGTCCTGCTCCCGCTGCTCCACGAGAAGCTGGATCCTCCTGTCCCCAGCTCTCTTCAAACGGAACACCCTAATAAGGGTGTCCAGAGCAGCCCGTGCAGCTGAGAGGAGGGTGCCAAACAGGGTAGCCCTTGGGACCGCCTCATCAGTACAGGAATACTGAAAACAAACAAAAAAAAACAAAACAACATATTTTCATACGAAACATTGGACAAATATGAAATACACATAAATTAAAATACTTTTGATATCATGAGCTACAATGGTTCACTTCCAGGTTCTATTTAACGCTTCATAAGTTTCCTGATATGTTTACAAGAATTGATAGGTACTTATACCACACTGTATTTTACCAAACTTACTACAGACATTTGACAACTAACTGATATTGAATATTGATTATTAATCATTATTACAATCAAATGCCACTGGTAATAACTTGTCCATCAAAAGATTAATCTTGATTAATCACATTTCTTTTATCACTTCTCAAACATATTTAGGATTAAAGGTGGCTCATCAGGAATTCTGGATTATTCCTTGGTAGAATAGACTCCCAAAACCTTGTCATGTCTCCCTAAAGCAGGGCTGTACGCTTAGCTTTTTCACTTGGAGCACTAGTGCTCCCAAATGAAAAAAATTTAGGAGCACAGAAAAAGTTTTAGGAGCACTGTAAATTTTCTTAAATAGCACATTTAAATATTAATAATAATAAGGCAATAGGCCAAATGATGCATTACACCGAGAAACAAACAGTTTTAAATACAGAGAACTTCCTGTCCTACAGTTTTTTGTTGTCCAGTCACCTGCCACACTTGGCTGTGTCCATCCAGTGGTCCACAGCAGGATTTGGTCTGGGTGGGGTTGGTCTGGGTCAGGTGGGCTTTAGTATGGATGTTGATTTTGCATTATGCATTGTTGTTAAAAAGGGCACCAAACCGGTGTTACAGCAAAACCTGTGACCCATGAAAACTTATGACTGTAGGGGGCGATAACACCTGCTCCCTGATTCTTCTTCTGCAGATACTTAACTGTCAGCAGCAGGTAACCTCTTCATTTAATCTTTGTTAAACAGCAATATGGAGAGAAGTTGCCATGTTGTGATCCCCCATATCTGTTCTCATGACTAGAGACGTTCTTATAAAAACCCAGAGACTCATTATTGGTTTCACTTCATGGAAGAAAAGCCGTCTTACGGTTTAGATCACAGCTGTAACCAAACATCACCTTCAATCAGAAAATCTCCCAGATGTATTATTATTAATATGATGATGATGGTGATGATAATAATAATCATGATTATTTATTATCATTATTATTTAAAGCCCACAAAGACGCTTGCAAAGCTAAGCTTTGACGTCACCAGTTTGGTTGGTTTGGCTCTGAAGAGGAAACCTCTGACTCCTGATCATGTGTGAACATTTTATAGAGAAAATGAGGAAAATGATCTGAAGACTTGGAGTCTGGTAAACTAGAGGCCCGCAGAAGAAAGCCTGAAGCTGCTCTGAGTGTTTTTAATATCACCAGTGGAGCTCCGTTTACCGGTATCGGTATCTGCGGTATCGGTCTGTACAAACATTGCTGCGTAATTCACCAACTCCGTTCCTCTTTAAGCCTCTTATTAGAAACACCTCAATCAGCAACACTCATAAATCCCTTCGCTACAGTCCGATGATCGGAACAGCTCTGCAGCAGGTTTCTCTGACATGACCGTCAGCTGTTTCTATCCGCGACTCCCCGTAATCAGCGTAACCCGCTCCGCTACAGACCAGCCCCGGCTTCCTCTCTAGGCACGCGAACTGGAAAGCATCTGCAACAGGATCTGGATGCTGGACTGGTCTTCCAGCTTCACCTTTCATCATGTCCATCTTCTAAATTGTGTTACGGTTGTTAGTTGTTGTGTAGCTGGTGCTACCGATGGTTCAATGTGGAGCTGGAGCGCAACGCGGTGACTTCAAAGCTGCCGCATGGCGGCGTCCTGACCATAAAAACGTCACTACATTTTTCTCTTTACGAGTTTTACCTTTACGAGTTGTTTTACAATTTAACCCTCCCGCTCCCACGGCTAAGTCCAGGTCGTCAGGGACCCCCAGGTTAGTTTTAGCCCCCCTCCCGCTCCCACGGCCGAGTCCAGGTCGTTAGGGACCCCCAGGTTAGTTATAGTCCCTCCCGCTCCCACGGCTGAGTCCAGGTCGTCAGGGACCCCCAGGTTAGTTATCCCTCCCGCTCCCACGGCCGAGTCCAGGTCGTCAGGGACTCCCTCCTGCTCCCACGGCTAAGTCCAGGTCGTCAGGGACCCCCAGGTTAGTTTTAGCCCCCCTCCCGCTCCCACGGCCGAGTCCAGGTCGTCAGGGACCCTCTCCCGCTCCCACGGCCGAGTCCAGGTCGTCAGGGACTCCCTCCCGCTACCACGGCCGAGTAAAGGTCGTCAGGGACCCCCAGGTTAGTTTTAGCACCCCTCCCGCTCCCACGGCCGAGTCCAGGTCGTCAGGGACCCTCTCCCGCTCCCACGGCCGAGTCCAGGTCGTCAGGGACCCCCAGGTTAGTTTTAGCACCCCTCCCGCTCCCACGGCCGAGTCCAGGTCGTCAGGGACCCTCTCCCGCTCCCACGGCCGAGTCCAGGTCGTCAGGGACTCCCTCCCGCTACCACGGCCGAGTAAAGGTCGTCAGGGACCCCCAGGTTAGTTTTAGCCCCCCTCCCGCTCCCACGGCCGAGTCCAGGTCGTCAGGGACCCTCTCCCGCTCCCACGGCCGAGTCCAGGTCGTCAGGGACTCCCTCCCGCTACCACGGCTGAGTCCAGGTCGTCAGGGACCCCCAGGTTAGTTTTAGCCCCCTCCCGCTCCCACGGCCGAGTCCAGGTCGTCAGGGACCCTCTCCCGCTCCCACGGCCGAGTCCAGGTCGTCAGGGACCCCCAGGTTAGTTTTAGCGCATTTTCTATGACACCACGTCCACCACATTCACTGCCACACACACACACACACACAGACATACAAATACACCCCCCCCCCCCACACACACACACACACACACATACAAACACACACCCACACACAAATACAAACACACAGACACAATGACACATATACACACACACAAACACACAGACACACACAAACACACAGACACACACACACACACACACACACACACACACACACACACACACAAATCCAGACACACACACGCATACACACACCCACACACACACACACACAACAGAAAGCGGTCCCGGACCGAGCCCCACGCTCCGAAGGCCGACCGATTTACTACCGATCTTCCTACACACACACACACACACACACACACACACACACACACACACACACACACACACAGAAAGCGGACCCGGACCGACCCCGACGCTCCGAAGGCCGGCTGATTTACTGCCAGACTCTTCCTACACACACACACACACACACACACACACACACACACACAACAGAAAGCGGACCCGGACCGACCCCGACGCTCCGAAGGCCGGCTGATTTACTGCCAGACTCTTCCTACACACACACACACACACACACACACACACACACACACAACAGAAAGCGGACCCGGACCGACCCCCACGCTCCGAAGGCCGGCTGATTTACTGCCAGACTCTTCCTACACACACACACACACACACACACACACACACACACACACACAACAGAAAGCGGACCCGGACCGACCCCCACGCTCCGAAGGCCGGCTGATTTACTGCCAGACTCTTCCTACACACACACACACACACACACACACACACACACACACACACACAACAGAAAGCGGACCCGGACCGACCCCGACGCTCCGAAGGCCGGCTGATTTACTGCCAGACTCTTCCTACACACACACACACACACACACACACACACACACACACACACACACAACAGAAAGCGGACCCGGACCGACCCCGACGCTCCGAAGGCCGGCTGATTTACTGCCAGACTCTTCCTACACGCAGACACACACACACACACACACACACACAAACACACACACACACACACACACACAACAGAAAGCGGACCCGGACCGACCCCGACGCTCCGAAGGCCGGCTGATTTACTGCCAGACTCTTCCTACACGCAAGGTACCAGCCGCTGTCCTTCTCCTCCTCTCCCAAACATAAATCTCCATCCACACTCCCACATTCCTCGAATTCCTCTGCTCTGTAAGAGCGAGGATGACGGTGAGGGGGGGGAGGACGATCTCCAGCTGTGCTCTGAATGGAGGAAGGGGAGGGGTGGGATTTCCAGGCATAACACGGTACCAGCCGCTGTCCTTCTCCTCCTCTCCCAAACATAAATCTCCATCCACACTCCCACATTCCTCGAATTCCTCTGCTCTGTAAGAGCGAGGATGACGGTGAGGGGGAGGAGGACAATCTCCAGATGTGCTCTGAATGGAGGAAGGGGAGGGGTGGGATTTCGAGGCATAACAAGGTACCAGCCGCTGTCCTTCTCCTCCTCTCCCAAACATAAATCTCCATCCACACTCCCACATTCCTCGAATTCCTCTGCTCTGTAAGAGGGGAGGATGACGGTGAGGGGGGGGTAGGACGATCTCCAGATGTGCTCTGAATGGAGGAAGGGGAGGGGTGGGATTTCGAGGCATAACAAGGTACCAGCCGCTGTCCTTCTCCTCCTCTCCCAAACATAAATCTCCATCCACACTCCCACATTCCTCGACCCCCAAGTAACCGTAAAGGGCGGGCGTACGGAGCCCCACGCTCCCAGGACCGGCTGATTTACTACGGGGCGCGGTGTGGACAGATCCCAAAAACAACTCAGTCACTCACTCTCTCTCTCCACCCCCCCCACCCGCTCGCGGTCATCAGGCACAGAGAGGGGCTACGGTTATGTACTGTTGCAATGAATGTGGATGTATTTATTGACATCATGTCCATGTCACATGGCTGGGATATTACACTGTACAGGACAGTCACAGGAGCGGAGGTATACGGATGGGACTGAGCAGAGCAAAAAAGGGCAGCCTAAAGGTACATACGACACAAAGACGGATTAAACAAAAAAAAAAAGAAATTCCATACAGCAAAGAGAAGAGAAGACAGAAAAAGGACATAATTCCCACAACAGGACCATGAGCAGAACCAGGATTTACACAGGCAAGGATGCGGTCCTCCAACACACAGAACCAGTGGCCACGTGTTGCTATAATTATGATGATGACGACGACGATGATGATGATGATAATGACGATGACGACTTGCGTCTCTACGCACGCTGTATCGACCACGGTGACGGGACCCGCAACAAAGGCCGGACCCCTCATACGAGTAACAGCGATGGCAACAGTAATAGTATCGCTGGCACCGCGGATTGTGGCAGGATCCATAACGATACTGGGAGGAGAACTAATAGCCACGGTGGTCAGGACCGCAAAGAAACTGAAGGAGACAGAGTGGAAGACAAAGAAGAAGCAGACGCAGGGGAAGACAAAGAAGACGAAGGAGAACAAGAAGCAGAAGCAGACGCAGGGGAAGAAGACGAAGCAGAAGAAGACAGAGAAGATGGAGAAGAAGAACACGAAGAAGAAGAACACGAAGAAGAAGAAGAAGAAGAAGAAGGGGAAGTAGAAGGCCCAGGGACTAAGCAGGGACCGATTAAATCTAAAAATGGTAAGATTACATGGTACCGTTCTCCTTCCCAGGCCAGGCGGCAGGGTGGGGACGGAGGAGGAGGAGGAGGAGGAGGAGGAGGAGGAGAAGAAGAAGAAGATGAAGAAGAAGAAGGAGGAGAGGGTGGTGCCTTCTGGAGTAACGTTGGCGTTACCCATACACCACCCCCACAGCAGCACCGTTACCATTACGCTCTGGGGGGACAGGGCCCCACAGAGTATGCTAAAGCTCGCATCACTGACATTGCTTCGACTTTCCGCCTGTTTCTAACGGATGAGTTGGAACGGATCATCCTGAACGCAACCAACGCAGAGGGGCTGCGAAGGCACGGCCGTGGAGGAGAAGGAAGGGGGGGAGGGGAAGAAGAAGAAGAAGAAGAAGAAGAAGAAGGAGAAGGAGAAGAACAAGGAGGACAAAAAGACAAAAAAGGACACGACAATGAACTAGATGATGGACAGGACCTGGATGATGGAGAAGAGGAAGTAGACATGGACAGAGTACATGATGATGATGATGATGATGAGGACGAAGACGAAGAAGGAGAAGAAGAAGAAGAAGAAGAAGAAGAAGAAGAGGACGAAGAAGAAGAAGAAGAAGAAGAAGAAGAGGATGAAGAAGAAGAAGAAGGACACGGAAAGAGAGGAGAGCGGAGGCCCGGCCAGAAGAAGACGAAGGAGAAGAAGAAGAAGAAGAAGAAGAAGAAGAAGAAGAAAAACAAGGACAAGCAACAGGGGCGACGGACGGACTGTTGGAAAGACATGGATGCGGTGGATCTACGCGCGTACATGGGCTTGCTGATTCTGGCGGGTGTGTACAGATCACGCGGAGAAGCCGCAGCCAGTCTGTGGGACACCGAGAGCGGCCGCTCAGTGTTTCGCGCGACAATGCCGTTGTACCGCTTCTACAGCTGCTCGTCGCTGCTGCGGTTCGACGATCGGGCCACCAGAGAAGTAAGACGCGCTTTTGACAAGCTCGCTGCCATCAGGGAGCTGTGGGACGCCTGGTCAGAGAGACTGCCTCTCCTCTACAACCCCGGTCCAGAGGTTACGGTGGACGAGCAGCTGGTTCCTTTCAGAGGTGTGTGTGTGTGTATACAATACATAGAGGGATTGTTAGATGATAGATGGTAATGACACATGTTTCTTTCTCCTCTCCTCTCTGCCTCTCCTATCCTCTCCTCTCCTCCCGTCCTCTCCTCTCTTCACCTCTCCTCGCCTCTCCTCTCCTCGCCTCTCCTTTCCTTTCCTCTCCTCGCCTCTCCTTTCCTTTCCTCTCCTCGCCTCTCCTCTCCTCTCCTCGCCTCTCCTCTCCTCGCCTCTCCTCGCCTCTCCTTTCCTCTCTTCACCTCTCCTCTCCTCTCTTCACCTCTCCTCACTTCACCTCTCCTCTCCTCTCCTCTCCTCTCTTCACCTCTCCTCTCCTCTCCTCTCCTCTCCTCTCCTCTCCTCCCCTCTCCTGCAGGACGCTGTGCATTTCGGCAGTACATGCCTAGCAAGCCGGCAAGATACGGTATCAAGTCGTGGGTCGCCTGCGACGCACGGTCCAGCTACGCGTGGAAAATGCAAATATACACGGGCAGGAGGAGGAAACCGGCGGCGGCGGCGGGGGGCCAGCCGAGGCCTTGTCCTCATCTCCAGCAGAGAAAAACTTGGGCATGCGTGTGGTTTTGGACGTGACCGAAGGCTTGACGGGCAGGAACATCACGTGTGACAATTTCTTCACCTCATACGAACTCGCTCTGCGTCTCCTAGCTCCCGACCGTGGCAACACTTTGGTCGGAACAATGCGCAGAAACAAGCCCGAAATCCCACCCGCGCTGCTTGCAACCAAAGGACGGCCTGTGGCATCTTCTGCCTTTGCTTTCACGCGGGACGCGGCTATTGTCTCCTATGTGCCCAAAAAAAACAAGGTGGTGATATTACTCAGCACGCTGCATCGCGGACAGGTGCAGCAGCAGCAGCAGCGGCGGCGCCAAGAAAAACAAAAAGAAAAAGAAAAAGAAAATGGAATAGGAAAACGAAAACGAAAAGGAAACACGCACGACCACGACGGGGACGGGGACGGGGACGACAACAACAGGACAGGGGTCCGTACCACGAGGGACGAGGGCGGGCAGAGGACAAAGGAGAAACCCGAGATTATTCTCCACTACAATCGTAACAAAGGCGGCGTGGATAATCTGGACAAGGTTGTCGGAACATATAGCTGCCGAAGGATGACCGCGAGATGGCCGATGGCCGTCTTTCACAACATTCTCGACGTGTCAGCGTACAACGCGTTTGTCTTGTGGCGAGAAATCCATCCCGAATGGATGCCGCGCAGACGCAACAAAAGACGCTTCTTTCTAGAGCAGCTGGGACGCGCTCTGGTAGCCCCCCAGATCCAACGCAGATCTCACCTGCCCCGCGAACGCGTCTCCGCCACTATCGTGACGGCCGCTCGCTGCCGCGGCGCCCCCTCACATGCCGCCTCCGCTCATGCACTCCACAGGGATCCCCCCTCCCCCCCCAGTGCATCATCGGACCGCGGCGGCACCCATTCCCAGGGAGATGGAGAACCTGAGCATCCGAATTCCGCTCCTGCCCCCGTACCCGCAGACAAACCCAGCGCCGTGGTGGTACAGAAGAGCAAACGGAAACGCTGTCAAATATGCCCGCCGAATAGGGACCGCAAAACACAAATTGTCTGCTATGCTTGCAAGAAATCTATCTGCAGAAGCTGCGCGCTGCTTTACTGTCCCACATGCGGTCCTACATAGACACAGAGAGAAAGAAAGGACAGAAAGAAGGAAAGACAGAATGAAACAAAGAAAAATGGACAGAATGAAAGAAAGAAAGAAAGACAAAAAAGGAAGGAAGAAACAAAGACAGGGTAAACGAAAGTCAGACAGACAGAAAGGAAGAAGGATAGAAAGACGGAAGACCAGAAGACCGAGGCCGTAAAAGACCCAGTGATAACATCTAATGTGCCCCCCCCCCCCCCCCCCCGCGCGCCCCCTGAAGGGAAAAACACAAAGTACTCCACAGAAACACTGAAAGAAATAAAGAAAAAATAAAAAGACAGAGGAATGCACTGCACATCCCCGACCGAGGCCGTAAAAGACCCAGTGATAACATCTAATGTGCCCCCCCCTCCCCCACACACACATAATCAAGCCAGAGCAGAGCACAAGGGTTAAGCAAGCGGACGTGTCTATTCTTGTGTTAGGAGATTCAATTTATTTAGAAGAGAGAGAGAGAAAGAGAGAAAAAGAAAGAGTACTTTATTATATGTTCGTCTCAGACACATTTAACAATTACACGTGCGTACACATTACCTTTATTACAAATCGTTGTTGATCTGTATGTTTTCAAGAGCAACAAATAACTGATGCCTCAAGTTAATCAAGTTCGAAAGCAACGTTTTCCCCCATATACATGGCTGCTGCCCCCCCCCCCCCCCCCGCTTCCCGAAGTCAATATGATGGCGTTTTAAAACGAGGCATCGATTCGACTTCGACTTTTACTGTCAACTGGTCAACTTGAAAAAATTACAACTATTTAATACCCTCGTCAATAATCATTTCATCTTTTCTGACCAAAGCAGTCAAGCAGCTGGAAGCTACTGCTTCACCTGCGATCAGGTGTTTTGTGCACATGTGCACTAGACTCAGCAAAAACGCTGTTTAGCAGATAGAAATTACAAAGATTAATATCTCGGTTCAAATGTGGGCGGACAATTATGTAGTTTGGGCAGTTAGCGGTAAGAATAAGTTTGTTTTACGTTTGTGGACATGACATGTTTTAAACTGAAGGCGCCGCGATCATTTCCAGCAGGCAGACACTGCTGCTAATCAGCATTTTAGCTGAACAAAGTTCGGCTCCCTCACGCAACCTAAACCCTGTTTAAACTAATAAAATATTAACAAATTATATATAATTTTACTCACACAACATAACTGAAAGGCATCCCGCACAGCCATGATTTCGGGCTCCGAGGATGTCGGCAACCTGCTCGGTGAAGTCATGTTCTATATGGAGAAAAACATAAAAAAATTAACCTTAAACAGGTTCAACAGATTTAAATATGCCACTATAAACAAATATAGCGTAGTATAAATAAATAATTGTTTGTGAACCTACATAAAACATTTATATCTACAAACTGAGTTCTCGACATACCTCAAGCTCTTCTGGCGCAAATGAAAGTAAAATTCCCAAACCATGAAGGGCGGAGCAAGAGCTGATCGAACATCGCTTGGGATTGGATGATCGAAAGAAAAAAAAAAAAAGATTAACTTCCACAGACCATGCCGACCATGCATGCAGATAGCACACACGTAGGAAGCTCACAATATTCTTTAATCATCAAAATTTCTATTGGATGCCCTTCAGAGTTCTACTAAATGCATTTTTCTGAAGTAAAATTAACACTAGGAGCGCCGCGCTCTAAACATCCCGAGCAGCGCCACTAGCGGTCATTTGACCGCTATATATGTAATTAACACTTTGGGCTCATATAGCCCGCTGTATAGGTTGATGTTGACAAAATCAAAACTTGATATTGCTTGGTGATCATAAAAATAGTAATAATATGTAAAATATTTGTCTAAATAAGCTCAAGAATTGCAAAAGTGCTTTACAACAACCTACAATAACGTTTGGCACGTTTCTGCTGCTTCAATGAAGAGTGAACTGCTTTGAGCTTGTCAGCCTACTTGCTATGTAGTAGCTTTACACTACTTTAATAGACAATTAAAACTCGTCAGACCTACGACACATATAAAAAATCTTAGAACTTGGATAAAAGTTCTAAAAAGCGTCGCACAGCCGCAGGTCGGAGTCTCACGTACAAAGAATGATTGGTCTATGAGACCATGAGGATTATCATTTTAGTGCCACAAAGTCTTACTCTAATAATAATAAGCGTTTTATCATTACTATTTTCGCTATAATTATAATTATTATTATTATTATTAGGCTATTATTATTATTATTATGCAGGTAAAATTTTCAGTTTGATTTGGAAAAAGGACGCCATGATACAACACACATGAAAGGCGAAAATGTTTTTATTTAAAAATAATTATGGTTCGAAATAAATAATAGCCAGTTGTTGTAATACATATTATTTGCTAAACGAATGTAGGCTATCAAAACATTGGCGCACTGGTTGTTTACAGCACAATAGGAAACGAATAACATCCGAACAATAAATATTTGCAAGAGAAATTAATCGGGTTTTTTTTTCCAAATCGTTTTTTTTTTTTTTTTTTTTTTTGCAAGAGATATGAATCTTTTTTTTTCCAAAATAGACAACAAATACAACAATAATGAAACAAAGATAAAATGTGCCACGTGCACGACAAGAATATTAAACACTGTCAGCCACAAACTAACCAATTATGCAAATGAACATCCAGACAAACATGAACAGCCAAACGTTGCTGAACGGTGAATGAAACTGATTAGGTGCAAACAGATTGCTAAAAAAGATTAGGCTACTAAAAAATTTGTGATAACAAAATGTGAAAAAATAAATATATAATAACAAGGAAAACGCAATAATTATAACATTGATCAGACATTTCTATTTACAATTATACTATTTACAATTACACTATTTACAGTTACACTATTTACACTTCTACATTACACTTTGTACAGCGAGGTGCCGACGGGATCACACACTTTCCACACACAGGTCGCTTGCATCCACTGCAGGTCAACGTGGTCTTATTCTGCTTGCAGTGGGTGTTGATTTGGCACTGCCGCCGTTTCGCTGGTACCTGCGGGTCGGGGACCAACTGCAGCTCCACGGGCGCAGCGGGGCCAGCTCTTGCGCGCAGGTGTTCCCGTCGCAGCTCCTTTGCCATCTCCAAGATGAAGGCACGCCTTGCAATGTTGGATCCAGTGCACTGCTTGTACAAGATCCAAGCATTTATGGCAGCCAGATCCAGGATGTTGCAGAACACTGCAACAGGCCACCTCCTCGTTGCCCCTTTCACGGAATATTTCCGTGCCATCTGGTCCAGCGCGTCAACACCAGCCTATAATTACAGTAACACTCGTAAGTGGGAGACTGTAAACGGTGGGGGGAAAAAAAAGAAAAAAAAAGAGGTCGCCTACCTTCGTGGTATTGTAGAAGGTGACAGTCTCAGGCTTCCTCTTCCCCTCTCCACTCGCAGTGACCGTCTGATGCAAAGAGCTGAGGAGGCACACACTCTTCTTGCGCTTTGCCTGATAGATGGTGAGGGTGATGCGCTCGTGCTGCATCAGCCTGGTGCTGTGCAGCTCTGCACACAGGTTGGCCGATGGTGGGAGCTCTCTGCGAGCCGCATTCATGGTGCCAACGAGGCTGGTGTTCTTCCTCAGCAGACACTTGGGAAGTGACAGAGATGTAAAAAAGTTATCTGCCGTCACATTCCTGCCCTTGTTGAGGAACGGCTCCGTCAAGCTGAGGACGACTCTTTCCCCCAAGCGCTGTCCAGCAGGCCGCGCCTCGTCCTTCCCGAGATAAGGGCTCCCGTTCAAAAAATATTTGGAGTCGACCTCTGCTGCTACCCAAAACTTGATCCCAAATTTGTCGGGCTTGTTGGCCATGTACTGCGTGAAGCGGCAGCGCGCTTTTGTGGGGAATAGTTGTTCATCCACCGTGATGTTTTCACTTGGCCTGTAGCTGCGGATGCAGTTGCCCACGAATCCCTTCCACACGTCGGTGATAAGCGCAAACTTATCAGTAGCCAGTCGTGCCTGCCTCTCCTCTCTCCGGTCAAAGCGCAGGTACCTCATGATGTCTCTGTACCTGCTGCGAGGCATCGTGCTCCTGAAGAATGCCAGTCCCCACTCGTCTGACCACAAGCTCTCCATCTGAATATTTTTATTGAAGGCCCCCCTCACGTACAGGAGGGCCAGGAAAGCTTTCAGCTCTGGGATGGAGAGGTCCCACAGAGCGTGCCCCAGAGCGGCGCGCCTCGGCCACGGTGCAGTCCCTGATGTGCTGGAGGAGCATCGGGTCTAAAAGGCACAGTAGTGCACTCTCCAGGTCCTTCACCCCCTATCGAGCATATGCAGTTGGCCCTGCAATTTCTCTTAGAATGTTGTGGGACTGCCGTCTCCCACGTCCCCCAGACGACAATGGCACTGCAAGCCACGCGCTCCCGTCCTTCCCCGTCTCCTCTGGACCTAGGCATAATTCAATCAGCACAAAAATAGTGATCTTTCGATAGTATTTAAGTATAATTATAGGTCATCTTGCCTAAATCAGTGAGCTCAATGCAAGATGTTTTGGGCGTGGCTCACCTGATTCTGAAGCAGGTGCGTCATGGTGAGGCATGGGACACGCCTGCTCCCCAACATCCTGTCTGCGCACTGAAGAGAAAGAAATAAACACATTTATCAGCACATCATGTGAAAAAGAATTGTGTGTATATATATATATATATATATATATATATATATATAGCCTATCTTGTCATTTGGCCTATTTTTTTGAGTGTGCGTCAGAGGACACAGAAACTGCAGAGGCTGCTGCACCTATTTAGCCTCACTCCTCTCGGACACAGCGTGTCCATCAGCAACTGTTATCAGCTTACCACTAGTCTTATAGACTTAATATAGGATATTTCTTTTATAAATGTAAACACTAAGAGACTAAAATAATTTGTCTCAGCGGGTCAATGGAGTCTATTCTCCCACTGACATGACTTTTTTTTTTCTTTTTTTTTCCGCCCTGGAAGTAGCTAATAGGCTGAGCCAGTTGATGGGAGATGAGTAACAGCTAGCTTTACTGGTCATTTTCTTGGTTAGTGTATCTAGTCAGTCCAAAAGAGTTGGTAAATATAAATATAAGCCAATGGGTATAAACAGCATGATAAAACAAATAATGTTTATTTACCTGTGGCAGATGAGGCGGTCTCAGAAAGAGGCAGGCGTGGTCTTCTCTGAGTAGGACGGGAGGAGGGTGTGTCCGGCACGTAGTCGCTGTCACTGTCTCCGTCTCCGCTGTCACTCTCCGCCTCAAAGTCTGACACCTCACCTCCGTCTGACTGCCCTTCATCAATATTTTGCAGCATTGACAGGGCTTCCTCCACCGTATATAATTTCTGCGTTCTCTTCATCTTCCTATCTTCTTCCAAATATACCGACTTACTTACAATAAAATGGCGATGGTCGTCTTCCTCTGCTCTCTCTCCCAGATACACAGTACCACACACTCCTAAATAGTCCAGTGATAACAAATTGATACATTTTTGTCAGGCGGGAAACTTCCCCGCCGAACTGTTACTATGACAATGGGTGTCCCTCGCGCTGGATTTACAATGTATCACTGCGGCTGCTCAGAGTCGCTCAGAGCTGCTGCGGGTTAGAAGTGTTAAAATGCTCGTAAATCTTGATATTTTTACTTTTACAAAGAAAGAAGCAAGTGAAAATATAAAAAACAGGTGTCTGTTAAAAGTCATATAATATCAGGTTCAGATGTTTTGTTTTTATTATGTTATTTGCGTATTAAAGTGACTGACGGTCAAAAGACCGCTAGTGGCGCTTCTAGTGTTAAGTAAATCTACAGGCTACTGAAAGGTGTTTTTTTTTTTGTTTTTTTACATACAATAACAAATAGAATGAAATGTGTTTTACATTTGTCTTTGTGTGGGTATTAACCATAACTTTCCAAGTGAAACTTAAAAAAGGGGTGTTCTTTTAAAAAAACAAAACAAAAAAAAAACAAACGTTATCATGTCAATACCTTCCCCCCCAAACAAAAAACTTTTTTTTTTTTTTTTTTTTTGTACATATTCCGTGTTTCCAAGTGTACTAGTTAGTAAAGATAATGGTAGTTTTTTACATTTAACCTTTTACCATCATTTTTCTTATGGAAGCATTTGATAAGTGCTCTAATTTTAGGACATTGCTACATTAGAATGTAATGCAAGTAATGGTGAAAACGTTGTATCAACCACTGTCCTTGAATAAAGAAACTGTGGACCCAGTACATCAGAGAAATGTTTGTGAGATGGAACTGTAGCATGGTTGACCATTTCTATTGTTGTACAACATTAAAGTTTAGAGGGCAAATGGGTCATTCTACAGAAACTGCCCCCCCCCCCCCCCCCCCCCCCCCCCAAAAAGCTCAGTCACACCAGTGACATACATGAGACAGAAGATGCTTATTTATTCTGACTTTCTGATTCTCACTGGTGTTTCTCATAAGGAATTTAACACCAGTGACAATTTTCACAAAAACACATTGTACAAAATGTGATAACATGAAAGAGAAACCTGATGTGAAAATGATCAGTGGTCATGGTTCTTCAAGACCCATTTTATGTAATAATAATCAGTGGAGCAATACACTTACACACATATAAAGTCAAATTAAATAATGTGAGTGGTATATTTATGACAGCCTGAAGAATTTGGAGTATTTCTTTTATTTCTACATAACATGTTGTATAAGTCACATTCAATGACATCATATTGTATAACCAAGGCCCTCAAAAAGTTACCAAGTGTAAAAAACATGCAGCACATGAGAAAAGTGTATCAGAATCAGACATCAGAAGTAATTAAAGAGAGATTAGGAAAATTGTTGAACAACACACCAGTCTTAAAACATTTTATCGTTTATGATCATGAAAGTACCAAACAGTGGTCCAAGACAGAGAAAAATATGTGTCAGGAACACATACTGAATTGCTAATACAACTACAAAAACTGCTACCTCAGTAGATGCACTTAAGAATTACAAATCAATGAATGTCTCAACTAGGAGATAGACAATTCAATTGTTCATGCAAATATTGATCATTAGACACAGAGGCTTATTATTCACACAATGAAGAGCTTTATTTTACTGAGAAGAAAGATACAGTACATTTATATAGCACATTAACACTACAGATCTGAGCATGAAAAAGTTCCTTCTTTTTCTGCCAAAAGTGGTGCAGTAATAGTGCACTATTACTGTACTATCACTGGCTGAACGATTTGTACCGCAAATACGTCATCACGCACAGTGTCCAAACTTGGCATGTGGAAACGTCCTTGTTCCAAGCATTGATTTATGCTCTGAAATCGTTTCCCCTGGGCACACAGGCGTTTCTCTGTCGATTGAATTAGCAGACAAGTCGCTGGTAAGTGGCTGGCAGGCAGCAGAAAAGGGAACTTTTTCATGCCCGCATCTGTACTTGTTCAAAGTGCTGTACAGTGAAACGCAAAGCTAAAAAACAATAAAATGGGAAGTCAAAATAAAAAACATATCTCTTTAAACACCTGACTGTGTGCTTAAGTTACAACCTCATGACTCTATTCCAAAATAGAGCACCATAGTGACTTTATTGCATTTTTTTAACATACACCTACTCTTACACAATGAAGTAATTTGCCCAATAAATCATCAACATTGACATGACAGTTTAGTGAAGTTTTAGACAGTTCAGAACCAGTCATAAAAATTACTTAAAATATTTAATGACAGTCTTAAAACTTGAGGAATGAAACTGACCAAATCTGGCGGTCCTGGTTCTGACACTAAAGAACATCTTAAAATCACTCATGTTGTATGGTCTTGTGATGCAGCATTACTTGGAAATGTTATGGATAAATTGACCAACAGTCACAAAAATCTCTGCAGTCCTCACCACCTTTTATAAGAAATCCTGGAACTGCCAAACCAGATGAGGATGCATGCTCTTCTCACTTTTACTGTTCTACATTTTTGCTGGGTGTAAATAGACTATTGTTTAACCTGGTCTAGTCTTCAGAAGGTGCTGGAAATGGAAAGCAACTACTGATGACAGGAGAATGACAAATGTCAATGTTGACATTTGTACAGATGAAGTATGTGGAGATTTTTTCACTAGATTTTTGCTGGAAAAGAATCAATAACAAAACACACAGTTTTACAGACTTTATGTTCATATGATTATAATGTTTCTATCATGTTTGATGTTGATGAACATAAGCATGCACCATGTTGTATTATTTATATCATATCATGACAAAACTGTTCTATGTTTGAGCATTGGTTGAAAATGTTGTATTGTGTCATTATGTGTGTTACCATAGTAGTACACATTATGTGTGTTTCAGTGCATGTGCATGTGGCGAGCTGGAACCTCATAGCTGGAACACTGGCCATGAATATCTAAATTGATATAAATTGGCCATAAAACCAGATATCTGCACCAAATTTGCTAGATTTAATGCCAGTCGGATGCTGAACACATCCATATCGCCATTTCCGGTTTTTGCCTTAGCCCCACCCCCTGGGAACAGAAAGTCTTAGGGCGCTTTCACAAAGCTTTTTTGATTCGAATCAGAGTCCGTTTGCTCGGAAAGTCCGCTTACTTCGGGGAGTTGTGAACGCACAAACGGACTCTGATCCGGAACAAACAAGCGGACTCGGTCCGCCTACAAACGTGGGTCTCGGTGCGATTGAAGCGAACCAAATACAGGAAGTGGACTACAAATTGCATAGGCATTGTGGGTAAAACGTTTCACAACGTGGGCAAACGCTACGACAACAAACACACGTGAGGGACTGCGGTACTTATAAAGATGGCTCGTAGTCATACGTGGAGTTACGAGGAAGTAAAAGCTTTAATGGATATCTGGTCTGATGAAATCATACCCAGCTCCTCATACAAAAATAATGTCGCTTAGTGGGGGGAACAGAAGTTGTGAGAACCTTCTTGTACGTGCGTCTTGTCCACTCCTACGGTAAATCCGAGAGCAGCGCCACCTGAGATTCTCATTCTTGGCTCGTTGGGCAATAGAGCAACGTGAACGCGATCTCGGTCCGGAAGACCACCCCCGCCCCCAAGCGAACCGAGTCCCCAAACGGACCGAGTCTCGCGGACTATGCTTTCTGAATGCACCCTTAGTTTTCACTTTCTGGGGTCCAAAACATCAATGATTAAGCCGATGAATGTTTAACTGGTTTGAAACATATCAAACCCTTCCATGATGCCACAGTAAAAAACTCAAGTCGATACGCCAAACGTAAACATGGCGAATATCAGCCCACGCCATGGAAACAGGAAGTACATGGAAATGACACAAAGAAAGATCCGATCTCCACCAAACTTGCTACAGATGATGATGCTCATCACCTGAACTGATTTACATATACATGTTTTGAATTTCTAAAAAAAAGGGCTCTATTGCGCCCCCTGGAATGTTGCTAACTGATATAACTCGGGAAGAAAACCTTTTATCTGCACCAAATTTGCTATGTGTAATGCTGGACAGATGGAGGCCGAACCTATATTACCATCTCGTTAGCCCCGCCCCCTTGTGACAGGAAGTGCCTGTAAATGACACACACAATGGGCAGATTTCAACCAAACTTGGCACAGATGATGACAGGCATACATTGATCTGTTTCACATGATGTGATGACATCATGTCCACGCCCCCTGAAAACAGGAAGTGACTTCTTTGACCTACATGGTCACTTGCATTCCGATTAAACCCCTGAGTAGGCACAACTTTCTTCAAGTGAGGGTGAAGTTGCACTGAGGGAGGCGGTGCATAGGCCGGAGCGGCGCCTGAGGAGCGAGGGCCTTCATCGCCGCTTGCGGTTTTAATTTATTGTTGTATTTAAAAGTCATTCAAGTAAGAACTGTGTGTGTGTGTGTTTTTCTTACTTGCTACAGGCTGGCGATATGGTGTCATGATTGCAACAGGACGCTGCAGGCACGGGTATCCTCCATCTCCCAACAGGAAGCACCCAGCTGGTGGATATAGGGCCTCGCGGTACATCGGGGATCTTCTGAGGACAAGTGCATCATGCACTGATCCTGGTTGGCCAATATAGACGTCAACGAATCTTCCTCTGGCATTACAAATGCCCTGCAGGATGACTGAGGGAAAAGCTTCCTGTTGACATAACTTCTCCTCTGTGGCTCTGCAGGAGGAAGAATCCTAATATGGCACCCATAAATGGCCCCCGCAGCAGACCAAAAGGCACCATGGCCAGCAAGGTCTGCAAAGCCAGCCCCCACTTCCTCCATCTAATCTCCTCTGGGAAAATGAATGACTGTGTGGAGGATGGTCATCATTTCCTCCACAATGGTGTGTACTACCCTGCACACTGTGGCGAGTGGCATGGCAAAGATGTCTGCCGTTACCCTGTACGACGATCCACAGGCAAGCCAGTAGAGCGTGACCAGCACCTCAACTTCATGACTCCATCCATGGCCTTTTTCCCGGGGCAGTATCTGGAGCAGCATGGCGATGCTGTTCCTGGATAGCCTGAAGGCTGGTTTCAGATCTCCAGAGAAAAACATCCTCAGGATAGGCACATCATTGTTAATTTGTGCGTACCTCTGCAAGGGGCCTTGGTCCTGTTAAAAAAGAATTGATATGTATGTTTGTATGTATGTATACACATACACACATATATATATGTATATATATATATCTATCTATCTGTATATATATATATATATATATATATATACAGTGGCTTGCAAAAGTATTCATACCCATGACCAAAACTAAATTGCTCAGAAAAGAACAAAGCAAAAGTGAGTTTCACCTTTTTATATGAAAGGAAATGGCACAAACTCAACAATCCATCACTGTTCTTGTTCGTAAGCGCTCTTTAATATGAATAGGTTGCATAAGTTTGTATGTCATTGTTGCAAAAGTATTCACACTAAGTCATTAAGTCACAATCAGTACTTGGTTGCAGCTCCTTTGGCAGCAATAACAGCTACCAGTCGCTTTGGATAGCCAGCAATGAGTTTTGTGCAGTGGTCCTTGGACAGTTTCGCCCACTCCTCTTTGCAATACTGCTCCAGCTGAGTCAGGTTACTTGGTGACCTTCGGTGGACAGCAATCTTCAGATCCCTCCACAGGTTTTCTATTGGGTTGAGATCTGGGTTTTGACTGGGCCAGTCTAGAACCTTCACTTTCTTCTTCCTGAACCATTCTTGTGTCACTCGAGCCGTATGTTTTGGATCATTATCCTGTTGAAAGGTGAACTTCCTCCCAAGCTTCAGGCTTTTTGCAGATTTGAAGACGTTTTCCTCCAGGATGTTGATGTATTTTGCACTATTCATAATCCCTTGCACACGGACAAGCTCACCAGGACCGGAGGAAGAGAAACAGCCCCATAGCATTATATTCCCACCTCCATGTTTCACGGTAGGGTATGAGCTGGATCATCAGCTGTGTTAGCTTTGCGCCAAACATACTTCTTGGCGTTCAGGCCAAAAAGTTCTATTTTGGTTTCATCTGACCAGATCACACGTTCCTACGTGTGTGGTGGCATACTGCAAACGAGCCTTGAGATGTTGTTTCTTCAGATATGGCTTCTTCTTTGCAACACGCCCATAGAGACCTTCCTTGTGTAAAGTGCGGGATATTGTGGACTTGTGTACGTCAGTCCCAGCACCCTGGAGAGACTTCTTCAGGTCTTCAAGAGTGACGGAGGGGTTTGCTTTGGCTTCCCTGAGTAATTTCCTTTTGCCTTTTGCCGTGATCTTGGAGGGGCGCCCTGATCTTTGGAGGTTCACAGTGGTACTGTGGCGCTTCCACTTCTGGACCAGTGATGCAACAGTACTTTTTGGCACATTGAGTGAACTTGCGATGGCTACATAGCTTTGCCCATCTCTATGCTTCTCTACAACTTTCTTTCTGAGGTCTTCTGAGAGCTCCTTGGACTTCATGACTGTTGTCTGCTGACAAGCATGGGATGACTGTGGACAGGTGACTATTGGGCACTAATTATGGGGAGCAATCAAGGATATACAAATCACCTGGGAATGAATACCGCCCTGTGACACTGTGAGGCAATAGTTTATAGTGTGCAATCGTTTTCGACTCAAAACAACATCTTTGGTGCAAGGGTGTGAATACTTTTGCAACAATGAAATACAGACTTATACAACCTATTCATAGTAAAGAGTGCTTACAAACAAAAACAGTGATGGATTGTTGTGTTTGTGCCATTTCCTTTCATATAAAAAGGTGAAACTCACTTTTGCTTTGTTCTGTTCTGAGCAATTGAGTTTTGGTCATGGGTATGAATACTTTTGCAACCCGCTGTATATATATATGCATGCAATCTTTTTTAGAATTTTTTGTTACCAATTGTTATATTTCTATTTTTACTATTTATCCTATATTTATTTAATATTTATTAAATTTTCTTTAAATTTCAAATGTCTGATATGGATTGTTAAACTGGAAAAATAGAGATCCGCACACCAGGTTGCTCCTCAGAAGAATTTAATCTGTGACGTTTCGGGCCTTCGTCAGACAAAAAGGCACGAGCCCGAAACATCACAGATTAAATTCTTCTGAGGAGCAACCTGGTGTGAGGATCTCTATTTTTCCAGTTTGTGCTCCATTTTGCATCCAGCACCCAGTTCATTCTTCTGGGATGTGCGTGAGACTATTGTCCATTCTGATATGGATTGTTAACAATACAAATTAAATTGCATATCATACAAATAGCATAATTACATATAACATGCGACCTGTTAGTTCAGGTGTTTGAGAAGGTTTATAGCTTTGTCATAACTTGGCTGTGTAAGAGCACACATATCCTCCAAGGTTCTGAGACAGAAGTTACTGAAGCCTACATGAGTACTGTATCATAGACATTAAACTTCCTGTCAGGTTGAAGGTTGTCTGGTTAATGTTGAACGATGTATGTGACATGATGTTTGGGTACCTCACAGTAATAGTGGTTCTTAAACTTTTTTTGTGCCACCACCCTTCAGAAGTAAAAAAAAAAAAAAAAAACATGGATCTTTTAAATCTATTATGATAATTGTGTGGGGAGCAACTACTAAAAAGAGTAAAGTTTAGTTTAATAGTTGCTGCAAATTGTATCAATGAACTTGTCATTATTTACCTCATATTATACAACATTTATGAGTCCAGTGCTCTCTGATACCAAGAAAATCAAGAGGTATGTATGTAAACTACAGGGTAAACCAGTCATTCCATTAGAGTATCAACCCCCAGATGGATCAAAGTAAATTTTATTGAGGTTGCCAAATTTTTTTCTAAGATTGATCTTGACAGTACATTTTTACATTTAAAAACGTCTACTATTTTACTGATTAGAGGAATAAAAACAATTACATGGCCTTTATGCATTTTGTTTCCAATTTATATGAGATTATGCAGAAATGGCATTAAAATGGTTAAAATACAGTACTTTGTAGCTTGTTATCAGTGAGGAAAAATATGTTAGACTATGATTTGCCTTTTACCCCTCTGCCAAGGGGTTATCTTTATGAACCAGAGTACACTGATTAAGAACTATTTATACCAAAAGCCAAATCTATGACGAAATAGAAAAGTAACAACCTCTGCAAAGGGTTTAGTTTTTTCAACTTTGATCAGTAATCACGAGATGTGCGTGTTACTCCAGTGTGGCTTGTCATTAAAGGAGTGATGACATAGCAGTTAAAAACTAGTTTATGTTGTTGGCATTACTGCATATGTAAATACTCCAAAAGAAAAAAACGGCATTTTTTACAGCGGAGTATTGTTTTGAAACGCCAGACCTCACTTCCTCAGTAATACAGTTGGGTCCGGTGATGATATGGAGCTTTACCCGGAGACCACGTTGACTTCATTTTGATTGGCTACACCTTATTTCGCTATGACCTTATTTGGAGAATCTAGGTCAAGCTGCGATCGGAGTTTGCTAAAGGCTAACTGCTAGCAACAATCCAGACAGTGAGCTACGTTTATCAGACAAGACAGCATTTAGAAAATAAATAAACTTACAGGTAATGACAAGGTTGTGGCCCCCTCCCTCAGTGTTGCTGCAGAAGTTTTCTTTTAAATCCATTTGTGTGAAAATCCAGACCTGACTGCACAGAAGTTCCTACTAGCTCCATACACGAAGCTGAATCAGACAGGGAGGGGAGGGGGAGCGGACGGTGCATATGCCGTTAGGAGAGAGAGAGAGAGGGGGGGGGGGGGGGGGGGGGGGGGGCGCTGTTTACTTGATAGTGTGCTCTTATTGGAGCAATTAAATTACGTAGAATGATAGAACTACGTAGAATGATAGCCTGCTGTCTGATTCAACTGTTTCTGAACGGAGAGACAAAGCTGACAGACCATAAACAGGAACTTTGATTCTCACTCTGGACATTCACATGGCCTCATCAGTGCACAACAGATCATATTATACACCCAAAACCCCAGAAAAGTGAAATTTGATGTCATGGCACCTTTAAAGCCAGTTTCCAGAGATGAATCGTAGTTTAAATTAATGCTCCGATGAAAAAATAAATAATTAAAATGTCAGAATACTTTAGAGATCTCTGGATAACATACCTATAGGTTAGCATGACCTTACACGACTGTCCAATGTTGTAAATCCAGATATTCACACTGCTTTCCATGTTGGCAGATAGGAGGTAATTGACCTATGGCTAAACCACGCCCCCAAACGCGATGAGCCAATCACAGTGCGCACAGCTTTCCCATACACTCGGACATTCTCTGCTTAAACGTCCATTGAAATGCATTGAAGTTAGTCCGTTTTTGTTCGTTTTTATGTGTTCTTTTTAGTTTAAAATGGTCAAACGTGTGCATGGGGTACATGCAACTCCGATACTAGGTATCCTGAGAGGCTGGGTGACAGGGCGTATTTTTTTGCCTTTTACCAAGTCACATCAAGCCAAAGTTATGCGGCAGACCACATCAACTGAACGTGGATAAAATGAACAAGGATGTCTACATCTGTTCTAAGGTAAGGCAACATCGTATTCGAGGCAACATGTTGTCACTTTGCTTGAAAGAAATATGAAGTTACCTTCCCTAACGTTAGTTTAAGTTGGCTAACGCTAGCTAAACATGCTAGTTTTGGTACGTGGTAACGGTACATAAGACGCTGTCGTGTAGTACAGGTGTCGTGTAGTAACGTCAATAACGACACGCCTCTGGCTTCCAAGCTGCAGCCAGACTGCTCCGCTTCCGTGGCTGTTTGATCAGTTTTTGTCAGATGATCACTTTTTGGCACAACAACAGCAGCCGTGCAGCAGTTTTGGCAAGAAACAGGGAGCGACATGAGTCACATTCAGAGATTCACAGGCTGATTTCTACTCCCAGTTTAAGACTTCTGAACAATTTCTTTTTGTTTCTTTGTATTGTTTTTATGTTTTTTAATTTATCTTGTCATGATCTCTCTGTCTGATCACGCGTCTGTTGTCCGTGTTGACAGCTGTCATCTCCCGAAATGTCACATAGCGCCTGTCACCGAATGTTTGTTTGTCCGAGTGAGTGGAGGGGGCGGGGCTTAGCCATAGGTCAATTGGGACTTATGGCAACGGCAGCGCCACAAGATGGCGCCACACACAAAAGGCTCGTTGGATTAGTCTGTACAAGTAATTATAGCTTGTATTATTTTGTCCTCCTGTTGGCACATCACTCAAATGGATATTCAAATTTATTTGAATTATGTGTAAATTTTAGAGCAAATATTCAAATGTCTTTTTGGAGCAATAGAGCTCGCAAGACCACGTGATGAACACTCATTGCATTGTGGGAAAAAAGGTCAGAAAACCGTTGTACGCACCATTTGCGTTGCATTAACAAAGATATTAGGTGTACACCAGCAAATACTGGGTGTGCCAAATTTATTTTCAAGTGTTTCACCTCCAATAACATTCAGAATCACGTATCTCTCTCAAATACAACATTACAAAACGTCTCATGATGTGTGTGTTTTATGAGTAATAGTCAACTGTATTACATCAGGTCACATGTAACATGATCTCAAATAAATCAGTAAAGCAGTCAAATAGAGAGAGAACATTTCGCAATCTAAAAAAAAAAATCCCTATCAGTCTTTGCTGCCCAGTAAGACCAACATAGTGAAATAAAACACACACATGCGCGTACAGCCATAACTGATCCATGACGCACGACAAACAGCCATTTAAAGGCAGGGTGGATGATGATTCCCAGGAACATTTTTTACTATATTGCTTCAAGTCTTCTTCACTCCCCGATCGCAGCCAATGAATTTATTTTTCTTCCAATTAGATTAATTTCATTGGATGGAGTTTTAAGTAACCGTCTGATTGATTGAATGATTTTTATGTCCATCAAACTCCACTGCTGTCTGTCGCGCACCAACCATCCTTGTGTGCGAGGGCGCGCGCTCACAACTCACCATGACCATCTCACCCCGTGTTCACACCCATTTGCGTACGCGCCTACATTTAGTTTTTTCCGTGTGAATGGAGCGAATAATATGCGCGAATAAAATGCTAAATTCGCGTGGTTTGTCACTTGTCAGTCACCTCAGTCAGGTGAACATGGCACGTTATTTTAGAACTTTGAGAGAGCTGTGGCGTTTTACCTGCTTTGGAAGTAGGAGAACCGAAGACGCCAGCGTGTTTGGACCCACCAGATTCTCCAGAGGTCTCGGAGCTTGTTGAATTTCATCAGCTGATCCAGGAGGATTTCCCAGCCCACTTTGATGGGCTTCTGTCGGGGAGGATCGGTGCTGCATATCCCTCCAGGATACAAACTACAGGCGCTGTATTCCGTCTGTGGAGCGTCAGTCCACCTGCCTTCGGTGAGTAAGCTAGCCGCAGCTAGCTAGTGCTTCCACCAAAATGTCCAACAACTTCCAACAAAAAAACGTGGCTGTTGTCGCTAGCTATTGTAGCTCAGTTTAACGAGTCTCTGCCGTCTCCTCGCCCCCACCTCTCAACATTTAACCAGCTGATTAAATGCAACTCCCAACTGTCAGCTTTCCTGCTGCTTTCAACCGGTTCACAACCACAACACACACAGCGTGTTTGTTGACATCTGCTGAGTCTGAACTCCTGGTACTGGAGCGTCATCTTCTGACCAAACTGAATACTACACTAGTCTGACCACAGACTCCTATTGAATTATATTGACGTTTTATAACAAACAACATCAATTTATTTCTGTAGTGAGGACAGAGCTGCATATTCCTCCGGGAACTCCGGTTCGTGCTGCAGAGTGTCGGCGTTGTGACGTTTCACCCCATCAAACACTGTCTGCAGAGATCTGCAGCTTTTGGTTAATAAGGTTTTGTCTGACTGGCTTTTCAGACCTAAATTTATGGTATTGTTCCACCGTGTTTATGTGCAGCACTTTGTGATTTTATCTATGAAAAGCGCTCCCTTCTTTACTATTGAAGAGAGCAGTGAGCTGCAGAGCAAGCAAAGGCGCATCTATTCGTGCCTGTACATTGACTTAACATGTAATTCATTCGTGCAAATAATTTTATTTGCGTCCGGTGTGAACACAGGGTCAGTGCAGACAAACTGAGACAAACATGGTTGCTCGCTGCTCCTATCTGTGCCGCTGTTTGCTCTTAAAAAGAAAAAACGGATGTGGATTAAGTCATGGAGGTGTTGGTGTTTGCAGTGAAGATGTTTTACGCTGTAGAAGAAGTTGGAGGCAGTGTTGCCAACTTAGCGACTTTGTCGCTATATTTAGTGACTTTTCAGACCCCTCTAGCGACTTATTTTCAAAAAAGCGACTAGCGACAAATCTAGCGACTTTTCCTGGTGTCCATGGAGACAGATAAAGGTTATGTTGCTCTCCATCATTCACCAGGCGCTGCCTACCGTCAGCCCCTCCCCTCTCTGTTTCCAGGCACTCACTCAGTTTACGCTGTCCTGGTGCAGCTGCGGCCCGTGGCCCGGCCTGTCCGAGCTCCTGTGAGATTATCACTCCTCCTCGTCCAGACAACAAATGAATTGCGCCTGCGTGAAGCTGCCTCCTGCCGCCAGATTGTTTAAATTTTAAAATGAAAAAAAAGGTCTCAAATTAAAAGCTGCACTAAAATCACGGCTTTTTTCACTCAGTCTCAGTTGCTTTGCTTAACTCACGTTGTCTACACTCGTTAGTGTGCTTGTGCTTCTGAGCATCATCAGTCAGAGAGGAGAAACTCTGATCCAAGCTCAGAAGTACATACTTACTAGAAATATACTTTCTTTTTTCCTGCTCTAAGTATGATAAGGTGCATTTTGGCTTTCCTATGGCATTATTTAATTTATTTCTTTTTGCTACAACGTCCATATATATATATTATAGCCGATAGGGAGCCGAAGTCACGCCCCTTTACTTCCGCATCATGGGACCTAAGAGACGAAAAAATATGAATGGAAGTCAATGGGGAGAAAATAATTATCTTCTGGTCCCAGTCGTTCTCTGTCCTGGATTCCAGATATGTTGATTATGGATTTAAATGAAAATTTTTTGTGTAATAAGTTCGAAAAACAAACGCACAATTATTAAGTTAAACGCATTAGTAAAAACAGAATGAGTAAAAACTACAGTCGCATATATGACGTCTCATCACCCTCCGTTTCTCTCAGCAGATCGAAATGCCGGTGTGTCCCCACAACAGCAGAGATGGGTGCACTTTTTTCCGCTTTCCATCAGATGTCAAGACCAGGAATCGATGGCTCGATCGGATTAGGTAAAAGATATGTAGATGTATATTTAGCCAAAACCAAAGTAGGTATTACAAGGCACCTAGCTAGCAGTAGGCGCTTTCCCCCCTTTTTTGTTAGCATGAACTAACACGGGATAAAGAAATGCCACACAATGAAGAATGCACAATGTTTTACAGCCACCTTTTTAAGAAACATTTTGAACTTATGCCGTACTGTGATGCAGGGAGTGAGAAATGTTTGTGAGCATCATGTATTGATATGTTTTTCTTTTAGCAACTGTATTCTTCATGATCTGTCAAATAAAAAAAAACTAATCAAAATCAAGACTTGTCAGGGAAAGTCAAAAGAATCCAAAGGGAGATCAGACAGCCTTGCAGGAAGTTGATTTGTAGAAGTGGTAAGTTAGGGCACTAACACACCATATATATTTATTTATATATTTTAACTATAATTAATCAGTGTTCAAGAAATCAGTCAAATTAAGATATTTACCCTTCATTTAGTCATTTTTGTACGTTTGTCTCTCTTTTTGCAGTATCGGCTGGTCCTGATCAGGAGTGAAGAACAGAGATCATTATGTCAAGTGTCCTATTAATGTTACTGCTTCAGTTATCAGTGTCATCACACACACAGCAGTATCTAAACAGTGACTAACTGGGCACCTAATTACACATAGATCCACAATTGTCATAGTTGGACAAATTTTAAATAGTACACCACCTCATATAAATAACATTACATACAATATAAAGCAGGGGTGCCCAAGTCAGGTCCTACAGTTACTATCATGCAGTTTTTAGAACATACCCTCTCCAACAATTTGAATCATATTGCCAACTGCCTCATGTGCATTCAGCTCTGCAGAGGCTGGTAACAAGCCATTCATATGATTCAGGTGTGTTGGAGAAGGATGCAACCAAAATGCACAGGACAATAGATCTGGAGGACTGGACTTGGGCATCCCTGTTATAAAGGATGAAGTTGTGTTCACATCAGAGATGGGTGATGTGAAATCATTTAGTCATCTGCCCAGCCACTGAACCAGTTAAGTCCAACCTGCACAATGATTTAAATTGTGAACAAATAAACAAATACACAACATAGAGATGACCTATTGACTCCACATCTCCCATCTCCAATTCCCCCCCCCCCCCACACACACACACACACACACACACACACACACATTGTTACATTTCATAGCATGTAACAGTCACCCTTGACAGAAATTTTTAAAAACACTTTGTGTTTAATGTACATTAATTACAAGTAATATCCGTTTTTCTATCCTCAGCTACATAATACCTTGTTCCACTGAGTTCTGTTTGCAATGAGACTATTGGATTTATGTACCATGTCAAATAAAATACTTTCATTCATAACATTCAACTGTGTTTTTTTGTATCAAAGTGTTTACATGTAATTAAAAAATATAGACACAGACTTTAATGAAATAAAACAGCATTTTAATAACAAATTAAAATAAATTGAAACAAATGAACAATGGAAACATCACCAGGCAAAACCACATCCTCAGATGAAATGGCATCCTGGACACACCCTAAACGGCAGCAGCAGAAACTCGTTTATTTTAGTCAAGTGTGTTGGCACAAGAACAGAGTTAAAACCTTCTGGAGACTGCCCCAAGAGGTCCAGATCTGGTGATCCCTGGCCTATACAGCCATCGCAGCTTCACAAGAGTGCTCTTTTGCCCACAGAAAGACCCATATCCTCAAGGACTGCAATTCTAAAAGGTAAAAAAAAAATTAAAATTCATGCATTTCTATGGTTGAACTGTGAAGAAAAAAAAAGACAGATCTGTGAAATGCCTTGTTTTTAAAAGGCAAATAGGACTGAAGAGGCATGGCTCACTCCTCTCTCTAGATTAAAAGAAGAAAAAATAAGAAGCCACTCACACAAGTGCTAACACTACATGTTAAGTGCTGTTTCTTATATTTTTGTCTTGCAGACGAGCAGATGCAGAGCCCAGTACAAACTCTCGAGTTTGTAGCTGCCATTTCCCTAATGGCAAAGACAAGGGCCCACATCTTTTTAAGTGGTCGAAGACAACCCAAGATGGTTCATCCACATCTTCCTACCTTCTTGACCACACATACTCCAAGGAGATGGCGGGAAATGAGGCTGGTGTGGATCCAAATCCAGGACCCAACGAAGGAACCGTAGAGGTGGATGACACATGAAAGCCAGTTATTGAAAAGTTCTCCGTTGCCATCTACTGTCCTTCAGGGATGAGTGACGAAGTCATCCGTATGGAGACTGGCCTGCCTGACAAGGCCATGTTCAAAAAGGTAGTGGGACTGGTGCAGCGCTTTGAGGGATCCATTATGTATGCTTCTGGCTAGAAGGTTGAAGGAATCCAGATAGAGTCCCAAGTGTTCATGGCTCTGATGGAAGTCCGCCAGAACTATACCCACCTGCACCTGGCCCAGCTGTTCTCCTGCAGCACTGCAACTGTGGCAAATGTGGTCAAAACAATTGTTCACCTGCTGCATAGGCTGCTCTTCAAAACCATGATGGCAGCTGTGCCCAGTCGCCAGAAGAACAGGGAGAGCATGCCTGCATCCTTTTTGCCCTCCGCCAGCAACTGCAGGATCATTATCGACTGCACAGACATTCAGGTGGCTGCACCCAAAGAGATGGACAAAGCCAAAATGGTGTACTCAGCCTACAGGGGGATGCAGTCTTTTAAGGTGCTGATTGGTGTCGCCCCCAATGGGGTGATAACTTACTGCAGCTCGCTGTTCCCTGGCTCCGTCTCGGACAAGGCCATCACAATGCAGTCAGGCCTCCTTGAGCAGCTGAAGGCAGGCGATATGGTCATGGCAGACAAGGGGTTCCTGATATCAGACATTGTGCCTGAGGGTGTCTCTGTGAATATTCCGCCTTTCCTCAACCACGGAAAGTTTACAGAGAGTGAAGTGAAGGCAACCAGAGAGAGATTGCACGCAACAGGATGCATGTTGAAAGGGCCAATCAGCGGATTAAAGATTTCAGGATCCTTCACATGATCCCCTCCCACCTAAGAAGTTCTGCTGAAGTTCTTGTTCAATTGTGCTGCGAACTTGTGAACCTTCAGCAACCTCTTATCAAAGAAACAAGCAGCACCCTGTCTTGATTGATTCCATTAGTCTCTTCTCCATATTAGGGATGTAACGATATGAAAATTTCTGAATGTGATTTATGTTCAATGTCAAGCTGTGAGTAAGATGGCACCAACAACAGCAGCAGAAAGGCAGAGGAAATATCGGGAATGCCTTAAAGCTGATCCTGAAAGGAGGGAGAGATACCTGCAGAGTGAACGTGAGAGATGGAGAAAGACTGTAGAGGCAGGGAAGAAGAAACCAATTCAAGAACTGAGTGAAAGAGAATGACGTAAGAAAAGGAAATTGTGGAGAGAAGCTTACCACAGGAGCAAGGAGAGGAAAGAAGTGCTCAAGAACTTGAGTACTCCACCACAGAGTCCAAATCAGGGAGATGATCCAGAGCAGCCTTCACAGCCAAGATCTTCAAGGTTAAGGCAATGGGTAGTAAAGATTTATGCGAATCTGTCATTTTCCCTAATGTCATTTTAGAAACAGGGAGGGCAGGAGGAAAACGGCACATCTTTTCACACCCAGATCATCTTTCATTTTCTTGTTTTGTTGGCAACGCATGGTGGCTAGGAAGAAGTACAGAAGAGAAAAAAATAAGCTCAAGAGGCAAATAGTGAAACTGCAGAAAAGACTAAAAAAAAAAGAAAAAGCAAAGAAAAATACAAAAAAAGGTGCCAACGTTCAAAGAAATATTCAGATTCACCATGGTCAAAAATAACGCGACTCACTTCAAATTGCACTGTCAACCCCCAGATCAAAAAAACCTTACTTTACCATGAGTCACTCATTCAAAATATCATGAATAAATACAAAAAAGCCACCAAGAACAGAGAAAAGCAGCTGATTGCCAAAGTCATGACAGGGAGGATCATGAAAAAATACAGGTTGCAGAAATTTGCAAGTGCCTCCCTTGGATTTTCAAACAAGAATTTTACACATCAGTGAGAGCAGGACAGTGGTTTTAAATTTGACAAACAGATTTCTTCTGTTGTCAAGAATAGTTTTTTCAGTTGTGTCTTTTAGCGAAGGTGAAGCCTTACATCCCTGTAGGCCAGTTTGAACATGTTGTTCACTTATTCATTTCCTCAAGACTGGATTATTGCAATTCTTTATATTATGGGTTGGACCAGTCTTCCATCCACTGGCTGCAGATGGTCCAAAATGCAGCGGCCCGTCTTCTGTCTGGAACCAGGAAGCGGGACCATATCACCCCTGTTCTGGCTTCCCTCCACTGGCTTCCTGTCCTTTACAGGATCCAGTTCAAGATTTTATTGCTTGTTTTTAAGTCCCTGAATGGTTTGGCCCCCCCTTACCTTTCAGAACTTTTAACTGTGCATGTTCCGGTCAAACAAACAGGTTCTTTAAATTGCTTGCTTTTAAAAGTGCCACGCACCCGACAGAAAACAAAGGGTGACCGAGCCTTTTCTGTAGCGGGTCCGAAGCTCTGGAACGCTCTGCCCCCCCACATTACACAGGCCCGGTCGGTTGAGCATTTTAAATCTCTTTTAAAGACGCACCTGTTTGCACTGGCTTTTAACACTAGTGTGTGATTTTGTTTTATTTCCTGATTGTTTAAATCTCTTATATAGTCTTGTATTATTTCTTTTACTAGTTCTTATGTATGTACTGTAGGTGTCTGTGTGTATGTGTGCATATGTGTGCATGTGTGTATGTATATGTATGTGTATATATACATGTATGTGTATATATGTATGCAGCCTGTGTGTGTATGTATATGCATATGCGCATGTCAGCAAACTTGTACAGCACCTTGGGCTCTCTATGTTGTTTTAAGTTTGCTTTATAAATAAATTTGACCTTGACCTTGACCTTGACATCATGGCAGTCTTCATTTTGAAAGAAAAAGTACCAGCAGGTTCGCTGAAGACTTTAAAAAGAAGAATCAAGGTATTCCATCTCAGGGATGATGTGAGTAGAATGACCACTGGAACCAAACAGACACTCACAAAAAACAAATTAAAAATGCAGAAGAGGTTCCTGATGGATACACTACAAAATATCCACAAAAGATTTTTGGCGGAAAACCCAGACCAAATGATATCCTACTCCCTTTTCTGTCATCTTCGCCCCTTTTGGGTTGTGAATCCAACTCTCTCTGAACGTGACACATGCATGTGTAAGTTGCATGAAAATCTCATCTTTCTGGCAGTGAAGCTCAAGCAGCTGAAACTTATTGAGGCTGACAACATCGAGAAATTGATAGAGAAAGTTTCCTGCAACTCATCCAGCAAGAGTTGCATGTATGGAGAGTGTGTCCAGTGCAAGAACAAAACTGTCCACATCACAAGTGCATACAATAGCACCTCAAATGCCTCTTTTACCCAGTGGGTAACAGAGGAGAAGGAAATAGATAAAAAAAAAAGAAGAAGAAAAGGCAACTGTGAAGGTGACAGTCATGAAATCAGTGGAGGGTACACAAGAGGACCTTATTGAGCTCTTCCACAGCTATATGAAGAGATTTAAAATGCATTATTTTAATATCAAGCAGCAATACGCCTTCTGCCGTGAGCTGAGGAACAACATGTCAGGGGAAGAGGCTTTGCTACATATTGACTTCTCGGAAAACTACAGCTGTAAATATAGTTCTCAAGTTCAGGCGGTCCACTTTGGAGCTTCACATCAACAGGCCACCCTTCACACGGGTGTGTTGTATGTTGCTGGAGACCCAGAGCCTGTGTGCTTCAGCACCATCTCCCCCAGCAGGCATAAAGGCCCTGCAGCAATATGGCAGCATCTAAATCCTGTGCTGGATTTCCTTCAAGCCCGACATCCACAGGTGTCTGTGCTGCATTTTTAAGCGATGGACTTTGTACCCAATACAAACAACGTGGCAACTTCTACCTTTTCTCTACAGAACTTCACAAAAGAGGATTCAAGGCTGGTTCTTGCAATTTTTTTTGAGGCTAGCCACGGAAAAGGAGCGCCAGATGGTGTTGGGGGGGGCCTTAAAAAGAGCAGTTGACAAGATTGTGGCAAAGGGCCGTGACATCCCAGATGCAGAAGAGTTATTCAGGGCCTTGTCCGAAACAAACACAAGTGTCAAACTGTTCTTTGTGAAAAGTGAAGATGTCGAAGAAGCAATGGGGAAACTGCCAAAGCAGATACCAGCTGTTCCCAGAACAATGAAAATTCACCAGGTCACTACCCTGGCTCCAGGAGAACTGATGGTTCGTGATGCAAGTTGCATGTGCACAACACGCAAGCAGTTTTAACTGTAAGTGCTTCAATACCGAGTGTTTCAGTTTTGTACAGAAGATGGAAATGGCTGCGTCAGCCAGCTGGTGGGGGAAATCCAGGAAACGAAATCCAATTGGAAAGTCCAGAGCTGATTGATAAATGGTGTATACTCAGATATGATGATGATTTGTATCCAGGTATCATTCTAAACATCCAAGAGACGCATGTTGAGGTCAAATGCATGCATCGTATTGGGTCAAACCGATTTTTCTGGCCGCGTCAGGATGATATCCACTGGTACCTGTTTGATGAATTCCTTGAACTTATAGGGGATTATCACGCTTCCGCGTTCCGGTCTCCGGAAGTTGAAACATTTGAAGCTTCCTCTTCCGGGCCAGGAATGGCTCAATGTTGCTGCTTTGTTCCATTGTGTACATCTAATAAACAACGCCAGCCGTACCTAAGTTTTCATGGATTCCCGACTGAAAAGACACTAAGGAAGAAGTGGATGAAAGCGATTTGTCGGAGTGAAGGTCCGAAATTTAAAATAAAACAAGGTTGCACGTATGTCTGTAGTCAGCACTTCAATGATGCAGACTACACTACAGCTAGCGTTAGCAAGCTCGCGTTAGCTGATGTTACCAACTTTTCGCTTGTGAAAACATACAAGCGTCTGAAAACTGGGTCTGTACCCTCCCGTTTCCAGTGGAACAACTGGGGACTGCCAAAAAAAGGAGACGCTTTCAGATGCTTGTGTGTTTCAGCCGCACAAAGTTAGGCACGTCATCGAGCTGGCTAATGCTAACCTGCCAACACGACTGTGCAGACTGCCGTCTACAAACAAACGTGTGTTGTTTTATTATAAAGTTCGGCCCTTCACCGCGGCTAATCGGTCGTTTTGATCCACTTCTTCCTTAGCATCACTTCAGTCTGGAATGAAAACTTGGCATTGGCGTTTATCCGATTAACAAAGTTTAACAGAGTAGTAGCTGACGGACTACTGTTAGCAGGTTAGCATTAGCCAGCTCGATAACGTGCCTAACTTTGTGCGGCTGAAAACACACAAGCATCTGAAAGCGTCTCCTTTCTTGGAAGTCCCCAGTTGTTCCACTGGAAACGGGGGGTACAGACCCGATTTTCAGATGTTTGTGTGTTTTAAGACGCACAATGATAAGCACGTCAGTAAACGCTAGCTGGCTAATGCTAGCATGCTGTGAAGTGCCGGTGTTGTGCCCCACCAGCGACAAACAAACGTGTGTTTTATTATAAAGTTCGGCCCTTCACCGCGGCAAATCGATCGCTTTGATCCAGCTTTTGATCCAGTATCACTTCAGTCTAGAATGAAAACTTAAGTATGTTTGGAGTTTATCCGATTTAAACAGTATAACAGAGCAGGAACGGCTGTCGTTAACATGGCCCGGAAGAGGAAGTGCCCAAATACCGGGAACTTCCGGTAAGCGTGATAATCCTCTATTCCGCCCCCACAAAACGTGACAAAGCGCCATGTGGAAGTCTTGAGGGGAGGTGTGGAACCGACTCACAAGATGAACTTAATGAAACAAATGGCACATTCATACATACGTACAGACACATAGGGCCTGATTTACAAAGAATCCAAATTGCGAGGTTGATGTCTTTGCCTCGCAGATAAATAGCGTGCGCTGTCTTTTCAGCGTTTGCGGGTGATCTACAAAGACTACACGCGCAATCTGTAACAGGCACAAACAGCAGGATTTAAATGAGGATGTAGCGTGCGCTCTCCCACGGAAAGTTCAGCAGAGCATGTGGTAAACGCAAAATCAAATTCATCCTGACAGAGAGATGTTAGTTCCAGAGATATGATACGAGGCAAATAAAAAAACGGAGTTAACTGCTTTTGCAAATAAACCTCATTTACTTTTTGAATATTTTCAGCAAATAAAGCTCACGTGAAGTAGAGTTTTAATGATGTAAAATGGAGATATGACGTTTGTACCCGACAGCAACAAAAGCAGTTAACTCCGTTTTTCCACAGTGATGTTTGTCTGTTTTTGCATATGAACTCTTCATATAATAACTATAAATCAAAACAATGCAGCAGGTTTCCCTGTGGGTCGTAAGAAGAGGCCAGTTTAAGGACGTGGATAAGAACACGCTGTTGAAGATGATCTGATATTACGCACAGACTGCGCGCTCTTTGGCACAATGCCAGGTGCGGGACCTGTGTAATTGCCCCCCACCCCATGCAAAACTCAGTCAAAAGTAGTATCAACAGTTTGTGCGACATTACTGGTTATTTTCACTGATTTTTCTGTGAGGTGGGGGCCATTTTCATGCAGGAAAACAACCTCAGAACAGCAGCAGTCGCTGCGGTGTGGAGGAGCAAGAGATGATTTTAATTAAAAATATGGCATTGGCAAAAAGTAAAAGAAAATAAAAAGACATAATTAATATCAGCTTTAACTACCATGATGGTGCAGCTGCAGATGTTCTGGTTCATGTCTAGAATGACCCGTGTTTAACAGTGATTGTTATTTAATTAAATAATGAAAACTTGACGTGTCGCCTGAACACATCATGAGAAATGATTCTGACCCGATGTCTGCAGTCCTGTGTGCAGCATTCTTTCAGCCATCAGTGCGTAAAGCTGCCAGTTATACCTGCTTTTCAGACGTGCTAAATTACACGCAATTTTTTGCCCCCGCTTTCCGTTGAATGGTTGATAGATCACATTGTGCGTGTTAAACTGAGGTTTTGCATAGTCCCAATATTTTGCGCCTTCTGGCAGAAACGCCCAGTTTGCATATTCATCTGCAGCAGATGCGCAAAATGGACAGCAGCGCTATTTTGCCCCTCAACAGGCGCAAACCTCCTTTTGCCCCGCTTTGGAAATCAGCTCCGCAGATTATTGCGTGCCTAATGGCGATTGCGCCCATTTTAACACGCGCAAACCTTTCGTAAATCAGGCCCATACACTGATAAAGTTTGCTTTTGTGTGTGTGTGTGTGTGTGTGTGTGTGTGTGTGTGGGGGGGGGGGGGGGGGGGGGGGGGTTAATGAGTTCAGTGCGAATCTGGTCTCTTACTGTGCGTTCAGACCAAGAGCGACTAAAGTTGTAAAATAGCTTTTGTTGCTCATAAAAATAGCTGCTACAAAAAATCTGTTCGCTTTTGTCGCTCAAGTCGCTTATGACATCACGTTCCATTTTGCATATCCTTTTAAAAGGACCGTATGCTTTTTACCATTAGCAGAGCTTTTGCAGTGATGCTTTTCGTGATTGCTGCCTTGTGCTTTGACCAGTTGTAGCCTGTGATTAACCAGAAATCCGTCTCCTACTGAAAAACAAGTCTGGACATAACTGGTTAAATTACACCCTAAAACACAATAATGTTGTAGCTTAGTTTAGTACATCATCTTCACTGATCTGCATCTGCAGATCTTCACTCATTCATCTCTCACTCTCAGACTAAATGTCAAGATGAGGGACAAAAGGGAAATACGTATTTTTTATCCCTGTCAATTAATAAACATAGTATTTCGATATTTATAAATGATATCGTCCCATTCACATAGCATGCTAGGCACTCGATTAGCAGGCAAGTTTCGCGTTTGGGGCTCAGACACTAAGAAACCTGCAAAAAGTTGGGCCTCTGTCCCTTATTGCAACACTAGGAGACGCGGTGTGACTTGCAACACTCAGGCCAAACATTCCAATTGGTTGTCAGGGTTTTACAGCAGAAACGTGTCATAGCCAATTTGCATAAAGTTAAACTATTTTTAACTGTGTTTAGTCGCTCTAATCGCTCAACTTTTGTAGCGCGTCGCTTCTGTCGCTTTATTCGCTCTTGTCGCTCCTGTCCATTGAAAGTGAATGACTTCCGGCGATTTTACAGCTTTAGTCGCTCTTGGTCTGAACGCACGGTTACACACGTGCAAAAACACTTGGACTTTGGACACATGAACCCAAACTCAAGCACTGATGCAGACACATTAAAATCTTTCATTGTCTGATCATTATTGTTCTTATTACAATGTCATGAAATTACAAGTTTATTTGTATGTCAGGATTAAGGAAGAGGTGACTCAGCACACTTCTCAGGCTCTCTTATGCCTACAAGTTCAAGTTAAATTTATTTTATACACACACACACCACACACACACTTAACATTATGTTAGCAGGTGTCTTTGCTATGGTTACAAAATTAACTGCCAACAGAAAGTCTTAAACACTGAAGTGAACAATTAAAGATGTAAAATTGTATTTTGTAAAATTGCCTACATTTTTGCATATTATTTTTTTTAAATGTTGAAAAAATGTTTAATGTCTATTGACTTTTGTTTAAAATATTAAGAGCAATCATATCAAATTGATTTTGATAACAATTCTTGAGTTAAACAAAATTTCTAAAGAAAAATTACAGAAGTGATTTCACCAGTAAGTCACATTTCAGGATATAAGACAGCAAAAAAGTGTTATTTTATGTCATTCTATTATTTGAAATGATTGAAGTTGTATGGGGGACTTCTGATTTATATAAAAATGTTTATTTCTTTATAAGTTCATTTTATAATAATACTCAGATAGCCCTCAAAGTGTCCATAATGGGTTTGAGGAATTAGAGTGAACACATCTTGAATTAATGATCAATAATAAAAGAAAATGAATGCCTGAGATGGGAAAACATGTTTTTCAGATCGTTAAATATATCCCTAACGATGTGGGATATACATAGAAACAATACTTTTGGGTAAAAAAAAGATTAAAAAGTCCAAGTCCAATTTTACCCATTTTCATGGAACGACTCAGCTGACATTTATTCAAAGGCAGAGCTTTATAATTTGGGGTCTATATGGAAAGACAGATCACACCAAATCTGCCCCGCTCAAACTACACTACTCACAAAAAGTCAGGGATATTCAACTTTCGGTTTTTGGAGAACAGAATGATGCAGAATAAATATTTAACCATTGAACAATGACCATGTGCATTGAAAAGTTTAGAGAAAGTTTACTTCAGTTCACCTGGAACGGTTGGAGTGGATTTTAGATTCATTCTGACAAAATACAAAAAGCCAAATATGCTTGACTTTTTGTGAGTAGTGTATTTACCTTGTTGACTTTATATTGTGCTATATCATAGGGCTATGATGGGGACAGTTTGCTGAACTGAAATGTGCATAAATGTTTTGCATATGATTTCTGCAAATGATGAGGTTAAATGTCATATCTTATTCTGCAGACTGTGAAAATAACAGGAGTTTTTTTTTAATAATATATCTTCATAGATAACACCTTTTTTATATCCATAAATGACATCAGTCATTTTCTGTACCCACTTATCCAGTTCATGGTTGCAGGGCGCACAGATAATTGTTTCTTTTAAAGCCCTGATGCATGTTTAGTGGTGATGGGTAAAATTTGTGATGTCATTGTTTTTCTTCCATAGGACATGTTCCCAAGGGAAATAGATCAGCACCTGATTGTGGGTTAGTTTTATTTTGTGTTATGAATATTGAACAATGAGATGGGATAATGACGCACATCGTATTGTTCATGGTTTTAAAAAAAAGTTGATTAATGAATGGTACTAAATATATTTTATGTACTGTCACTTTAGACCACGGTTGAAAGACTTGGTTGAGGGCCTTGCTGCACAAGTCTGCCAGAACCCACCAAGTGGTAATATGGTGAATGTGTGCCGCAGTCCAGCCCTGGAAGGAGCTTTGCGATCATTCCGCCGCCAGAGCTTTAGTCCAGAGGCAAGGTTAAGCCTTGTCTTTATGGATGAATCAATGCAGGCGGAGGGTGCTGTTGATGAAGGGGGGCCCTCGAGGGAGTTTTTCTGACTCCTTTTGAGGGCCATCAGAGACAGCACCCTCTTTACTGGCCCAGAGTCTTCTAAAAATCTTTCTTTGGACAGCCATGGTGAGTACTGTCGTATTCGCATACAGTAATTGTTTTGAAGCATATCTTATAATGTGGTTATTTCATCATGAGACAATTTTCATATTTTAGCTATGCAGAGAGAACTGAACAAGACCTTTGGCACCATGATTGCCGTGGCCTTCGTTCATGGAGGGGTGTCTCCTCGGTTTTCCCCGAGAGGCTCTGTTACAGCCTGTGCCAACTGCCTGTGCGATCTCCCACCCTTGATGAGGTTTCTGATGGAGACCTCACAGAAAGACTATAAAAGGTGATACCATTGTCAATATGTGCAGACATTGTAAATAAATGTGGTATATTTGCTTAAACTAACATCTTGTCTCTTGTCAAAAAGATAAGTGATGCAGTAGACCTCACTGAGGCCAGAGCAGCAATTGAAGAAGCTGCTGGGAGCCTCTCACCTTTGGGGTCGCTGAGACACATCGTGTCCATGGAGGGGCGGGACCAACTGGTCAAGGCTGCAACCTCTTTTTATATAGAGGGAAGAGTTAAGGAGCCCTTGGAGCAGTATGTACTTTTTTGTTATGCAATTTCACTTCACCAAACAGTGCAGGTTTCCCACGAGGTCGTCAGTCTTACATTTACAAATCTGCATATAATACCTTAACTGACAAATTTAAGGACTTTCTAAAGTCTTGAAGTTCATATGGTAGATCTTAAATTTTGTTACGCTTCAATAGATTTCTGTCACTTAGAAAAATGACAGTGAAAGATTAAAAAAAAAAACAAACAAACAAAAAAAAAGGATCTGTGTTTTTTTTTCCCCAACCAATAAATCTTGATGGAGCCTTTATATTAGCCAATCAGGAAGAGAGCAGCGACGGTCTTTGCACAGCTGTCACCTGTTAGCCCGAGGTTTGTGTTTTTGCATAAACATCTTGTTTATCTTTCGGAAGAAAATTTTTTAACTGGGTACCTTTTGATAGACGTAGATAATGATGGCAAAAAGTTGTTCAAGCTATCTTTTTGACAATATCTTTGTAATTGTAGAGGGATCTGTGTTTTTGCCAGTGTGGCTGTGAAATGGGTGTAAAATTCTGTTAAGTGTTCTTAAAGGTCTTAAAAACCCTTAAATTTAACTAGTTAAAACATGTAGGGACCCTGAGTGTGACGCAGTGTAGAAACCCAGCACTGTCTGTAAAACTAAATTGGGTATGATGTCATGCTCATTGCTGTGATTTCAAAAGCATCAAAAATAAGTAAACATGCTTGGTTTGTATAAAGCCTCCTTCACATGACCATTTAATCAGTCTTTTTAAATTTGTCCCCAGATTTGCTGCGGGCCTCAGCACATTAGGTGTAGCCTAATGAGATCCTATCCAGCTGTGATGCGAGATGTTTTCGCAAAAAAGGAGCAGCCCCTTCAGGCGGTGACCGTGATGGCATTATTTGAGGTCCAAGGATTGTGCCCAGGGAGCAACAGGTGGCAAGCGGAGAGGTGCACAGAAGGGTTTGGGAGGGACTATCTCCTTGATATTGAAGGTAAAAAGGATGCTGGAATTTGTAATGTACTTATTTCTTAAACTGTTATATTAAGTGCAATTAAAAGAAAAATGCAACATACTGAACCTGATTAGGGATCAGCGGATACAGTTTCTTTTTTTAGTGCTGATACTGATATTTTCTAAAAAGCCTTAATCAGTTTTGGTAAATATTTATAATTCATTCATTTAATGATGTAGATATTGAAGCATAATCAAGCTGGAAGATAAATCTAAAAGAATGTGATGTTTTCTATTTTATTTAATTTTCTCTCATTCTCTCAGCTGAACTTGAGACAGAAAAAAATGCCCATACATAATAAATCATATATAAGGTCCTGTTTATACTACAACGCTAATCAAATCAAACTTTATTCATAAAGCGCTTTTCCTGCCAAAGGCAACCCAAAGTGCTTTGCAATGATTGGAGGGGTACGTGTTGGCCGATGCCAGAACCATCAAAAACCACAAATCGGTCTAAAATATCTGCAGACCCATGTATCAGTCGATCCTTAAACATGGCAACACAAAAAGTACTACGTTAAAATTGATAACTCAAGACCAAAATTTAGATTAGAATTTGTTGAAGACTTGAGTGTTATTTCAGATCTTCATCTTTTAACTGTAATAATACCAATGCTGTTGCAAACTTTTCTGAAATTGACTTCTGCTAACAGTTTTGCATTTGAGCTTTGATACTTGTAGTTGTGTTTTGCACTTCTTGACCACTGTGGTTTTACCCATGTAAAATGATATATGAAAGGATTGCTCTATTTGACTTTATGTTCACAGATGGTGCGATGGAGGTGACACTGGAGCAAATCCTAATTTTTGTTTCTGGTGCGGACAGAGTCCCAGAACTTGGATTCACTCCAAGGCCAACCCTGTCTTTCAACCACGAGAAAGGAAGGTTATTCCCCGAGGCAAACGCATGTTCCATTAATTTAAAGTTGCCAGTTCACCAGACATATGACAGTTTCTGTTGTACATGTCAGAGGGTATCATACAGTCTCCCAGATTTGGCATAGCTTAGAGCCAAGCCCCGTTCCCACCACCTGCCACCACTTAAAAGTTTGTTCTAAGTATGTTGTTGAACCATTAAAAGTGGAGGCAACACATTTACCAGTGTGTGTTTGATATTTTGTTGACGGAAAGGTGAGCGTTATTGTTGATGGTAATGTCCACTCCAAGCTATGCACTACTCTGTCAAGCCACAAGAGGGCGTTATCAATGAAAAGCTGTAAATGCACTTTTAAGAAGAAGAGTAAAAAATTTTGAAAAAAATGTTTGTGCTAAAATGTGTATTTGCAGAAAGTAATGTCTGTAATTCCATCTGCTATGCATATTTTAAAAATATGTATTGCAAATACTTTTCAAATCAAAGTTAAATCTCATGTACTCGTATTGAGTACATTGGAACAATCTTTACTATATATTACCACACATCCAAAAGAAAGTTCACTTTGGAATATTAAGGACAGACTTGAGTAGTTTTGAGCGTCAATTCTAAGATTCTAAATATTAGATGTTAGTCACATTCAGTAAAGCGCAATTGGATCATCAAGGCCCTCCTAAAGATGCTTGGTGGCAAATTCATGAAATCGCTTGGAAAAGGTACATCAGCATCATCAGAGACGATAGAAAGATGCGCTTGGAGAGATGATTTGACAACAAACCAATTCTGATGCTGTCATCTGTTCATGCTGAACAATTTTATTTATGTTATTTAACCAGGCAAAGACATTCAGAACAAGATTCTTAATTACAATGCCAGCCTGGCATGTACCATTATGCCAATCTGAAGACGTCTGCAGCAGTGGTCCAACAGATACAGTATGAAAGTATCATGCGACCATTTTATATGCTAGTACATGCTGGGTGGCATTGACTTGGTTAATGGGGTTATACAGTAAGTTCCTATTGAATGAGTGGCCAAACTAAGTGGACAATTCAAATTATGATGCTCATGTTGGACCTTACTAATCTAGTAGCTGGTTCTTGTGTAGCCACACCAACATTGAAAGTTTTACGATTCAGGACTGTAGTAAATTTTGTTTAATTCTGAATGATGTCTTGTGTAATTTTGGTTAGGTGTCACAGTGATGCTACTCAAGAAGAGGAATTGGAGCATAAAAACAAATTTTTAAATATTAAGGAAAACATCTTTTACGCAAGGGTGTGCAAAATAGTTGCAATATACTTTCCTGAACTTCTAAAAACAAAACAAGAGATTCAGTCAATTTTATTTGTAGAGTCAACTCATGACAATGTCATCTCAGGGCGCTTAAGGGAGAAATTCAAGCCCAATTCATAATAGCCTAGCTAAGGAAACCAACAGATTGGATCGAATATTGACTTGACCCGGTCCAATCCCCCATCCTGAGCAAGCACGGAGGGGTGGCGACAGTGGGAAGGAAAACACCCTTTTAACAGGGAGGAAAAACCTCCGGCAGAACCCGGCTCAGGTAGGGCGGCCATCTGCCTCGACCGGCTGGGGGGGAGAAGACAGAAAGAGACCAACAAACACTGCAACGTTATCCAGCCAGACCTGCTGAGAGAGGAGAACACAGTTAATGATGCAATACTGTCACAGGTTTCTACATGGAGAGACAGAGATGGTGGGAGAGAAAGAGCCCAGTGCATCATGGATGTCCCGCAGCAGTCTAAACCTATAGCAGGTTAACTGGGAGATGGCTAACCATCCCTAACTATAGACTTCTCAAAAAGGAAGGTTTTAAGCCTGATCTTAAAAATAGAGGGTGTCTGCCTCCCGAACCTGAATTGGTAACTGATTCCATAATAGGGGGGCTTGATAGCCAAACGCTCTGCCTCCCATTCTACTCTTAGAGACCCTTAGAACCACCAGAAAAGATGTTCTGCTTCAACTGTGAAATCCTTTCTAGAGTCAGATCCCCAATGCAATAATAGTTGCAAAAATAGGAAAAATGAAGGGGTAATACATCTAAATATCCAAAATAAAGGGGAAAAAAAAAGTACTTTTGATTTTCTCATTGGCACAAAAGAGTGTTTGTCCCGAAATACATGGGTCATTATCATTTGTGGTCTGTGTCAAATAAATCAGTCAAACGTGAGAACTTCTGTAATTTATTTGGATATTGTGATGGCTGCCATTACATTTGTCATTTTGCAGCTTTCCTGAGCTTCTCAACCTGAATAATTGAATGTGGTGTCATGTGAAGGGCTGTGCAGGAAAGTCATGTGTGTGCAGGGTGAAAATTTAAATGTATTTAATATTATTTTGCTGAACTGCAATCACAACTGTTACATTTTACACTTAATGGGTCTCATTCATGAATTTGTGTGTAAAGTGTTAGTAGACGTAAATTTACGTGAATCTGGCATTCATCAACATTCTTGCAGCTCCGATCTGTTCGTAGCTACTAACAAACTCTACACATGCTCTCAGCTGTGTGTAGCGCTTGTGTAAATTTACAGACATACAGTGGGTACGGAAAGTATTCAGACCCCTTTAAACTTTTCACACTTTGTTTCATTGCAGCCATTTGCTAAAATCAAAAAAGTTAATTTTATTTCTCATTAATGTACAATCAGCACCCCATCTTGACAGAAAAAAACAGAAATGTAGAAATTTTTGCAAATTTATTAAAAATTAAAAACTGAAATATCACATGGTCATAAGTATTCAAACCCTTCACTCAATACTGAGTAGAAGCACCTTTTGAGCGACTACAGCCATGAATCTTTTTGGGAATGATGCAACAAGTGTTTCACATCTGGATTTTGGATCTTCTGTCAATCTTACTTGCAGATCCTCTCCAGTTCTGTCAGGTTGGATGGTGAACGGTGGTGTTCAGCCATTTTCAGGTCTCTCCAGAGATGCTCAGTTGGGTTTAAGTCAGAGCTCTGGCTGGGCCAGTCAAGAATGGTCCCAGAGATGTTCTTAAGCCGCTCCTTTGTTATTTTAGCTGTGTGTGAGGGTCATTGTCTTACTGGAAGGTGAACCTTCGGCCCAGTCTGAGGTCCTGAACACTCTGGAAGAGGTTTTCTTCCAGAATATCTCTGTACTTGGCCACATTCATCTTTCCTTCAACTGCAACCAGTCGTCCTGTCCCTGCAGCTGAAAAACACCCCCATAGCATGATGCTGCCACCACCATGTTTCACTGTTGGGATCATATTGGGCAGGTGATGAGCAGTGCCTGGTTTTCTCCACACATACCGCTTAGAATTAACGCCAAAAAGTTAAATCTTGGTCTCATCAGACCAGAGAATCTTATTTCTCACAGTCTGGGAGTCCTTCATGTGTTTTTTGGCAAACTCTATGCAGGCTTTAATGTGTCTTGCACTGACTCTACCATAAAGCCTGGACTGGTGGAGGCTGCAGTGATAGTTGACTTTGTGGAACTTTCTCCATCTCCCTGCTGCATCTCTGGAGCTCAGCCACAGTGATCTTTTTGGGTTCTTCTTTACTCTCTCACCAAGGCTCTTCTCCCATGATTGCTCAGTTTGGCTGGACGGCCGGGTCTAGGAAGAGTTCTGGTCGTCCCAAACTTCTTCCATTTAAGGACTATGGAGGCCACCGTGCTCTTAGGAACCTTTAATGCTGCAGAAATTCTTTTGTAACCTTGTCCAGATCTGTGTCTCGCCACAATTCTGTCTCTGAGCTCCTTGGACAGTTCCTTCCACCCCATGATTCTCATCTACTCTGACATGCACTGTGAGCTGTAAGGTCTGATATAGACAGGTGTATGCATTTCCAAATCAAGTCCAATCAGTTTATTTAAACACAGCTGGACTCCAATGAAGGAGTAGAACCATCTCAAGGAGGATCAGAAGAAATGGACAATCTGTGAGTTAAATATGAGTCACTGCAAAGGGTCTGAAAACTTATGACCATGTGATATTTCAGTTTTTTCTTTTTAATAAATTTGCTAAAATTTCTACATTTCTGTTTTTTTCTGTCAAGATGGGGTGCTGAGTGTACATCAATGAGAAATAAAATTAACTTTTTTGATTTTAGCAAATGGCTGCAATGAAACAAAGAGTGAAAAGTTAAAAGGGGTCTGAATACTTTCTGTACCCACTGTATACAAGTAATGCTTGTCCCTGTTATAAATTACAATTTCAATTCACATTGCGCTCTATTATGGACAGATTCAGTTGAAAACGCATGCCGCATGCCCCCCTCCTCCTAAAAATGACATCACCTTTTTCACACAGACGTTTTGTTCCATATTTGCAGTTTTGTACCCTATTTTTAGAGTGTCACCCCCCCGCCCCCCACTCGGGGACATAAATTGCCCCTCTAAGCTGTGTGCCACAGTTGTCGTGATTTTATGATGGCAGTGATGCGCTATTTGGAGGGGGGGAGAAAGCAAATACAGAACAAAATGTCTGTGTGAAATTTTTTTTTTATTTATATTACCCCCCCCCCCCCCCCCTTCCTTCTGTTTTTCATTTATTTATTTATTTATTTATCAATCGGTCTCTGCCGAGTGACGTAACATTCGTTGTTTAACCAGCAGCAACCAGGCTTGACGCCATTTTACGCGGAAAAAGTCAGTGGTCAAACCGGTGTGGAAATGAGCGCACATCTGATCATAAACTGATCTTACGACTGGATCCATGTGTGATTTATAAAATGTTCGTGTCTGACCAAACAACAGAATCTACGTCAGAAATGCACCGTCATCCAGCTGTTTCTCCTGAAGCAGCAGCAGCGCTGACAGATGGAGGCTGGTCGGATCTGAGCCTGACCCGGACAGGAACATAAGAAACGATAACTTTCATTAGTTAAACTAAGAAACAGTCTACCGAATGAACACTTGCACAACGTCAATGTATAGATTAAGGTATAGATTAAGTCATAGAAACGACGGATCTCCTGTCTCCTCCACATCTCCAGTGGAAGCTGCAGTTACCAGCGCGTCTGCCCTTCTGGCTGCACATAATGTTCATAAACTAGTATTTCTGTTCTTTATCTTGTCAATAAAGTCTTGACAAGTTACAGCATCGCTGTACAGCTCCACACAGGTCAGGGTTGTGTTGCAAACTTTCTCTGAGTCTAAAGCAGCGTTTCCCGCTGGTCCGATGCACCTGCGCCTTTCTGCAGCCCGACTGTCCGTCTTCTTATAAGCAGCTGAGCTTTCTTTTCTTTATTCAGACATCAACAGTGAGATAATTAAGTTTGATTTATCTTGATATTTTTGGCGATCAGTTGTCGTCTTCATCAGAAGTTATAACACTCTGCTGTTAAGATCATCTGGCTGGTATGACACCTGCAGCTCCCACTGAGACACGGAGGACACAGGAGGCGATCCGTCGTTTCTATTAAGTAATCTGTACCCCAAAGTTGTAGTCTATAAGTGCTCAGTCAGCAGACTGTTTCTTAGCTTAGCTATTGAAAGTTATTTTTTCTTCTATCCCTGTCCAGGTCAGGCTCAGATCCGACAGTCCGGGTCAGGCTTGGACCAGCCTCCACCTGTCTGCACTGCTGCTTCAGGGTAGAAACAGCTGGATGAAGAGGGATTTCTGACGTAGATTCTGTTGTTTGGTCAGACACAAACATCTATAAATCACAGGTGGAAGCAATCATAAGATCATTTTTTATGATCAGATGTGCGCTCATTTCCACGCTTGTTTGATAAACGGGACCACTGACTGTTTTCTGCCTAAAATGGCGTCTTAGCAACAAATGTCACGTGCCTGGCAGAGACCGATTTCCACGAATCGCACCCTGATGAGGCATATCCTGTGCCTGTCCCTGTCACACCACTGCTAATTGCTGAATTGATTAAAATAAAATTTTTCTTTTATTTTTTTTACTCAACTTCACTCAAAATAATCTATCTCTGCTTCAGGAAAGTCCTTCGTTCGCTCTCTCTCTCTTTAGCTCTCTCTCTCTCCCTCTCTGTGCTTGTGCCGCCGTGACTGACAGGTAAACCGGAGGCGTCAATCTGAACCCCCTTTATGGAGCTCATTGCTGATTCATGGGTGGAAATTTATGCAAATGACTGATTACCGGGGGGTGTGATGTCAATTTACGATCGTTTTGCATTCATGATCCTACACACGTGTTTACGATCAAATCTGAGTTTCCCGAACGTGTTCCTGAATCTGGAGTAATTTTTTAGTGGAGTAGGCCTTTACGAGTAAATCTGTTAGTAAATTTACTAACGTTTTATGAATAAGACCCAGTGTTTTTTGGTGGAAGTAAACAGGAATTTCATTTATTCTACTGTGATGACTTTGTACTTTTATCTATTGACACTGTCCACTTATGAGGACACTTTTTTTTTCTCAGAAAGTACTTTTTACCAAGACAAAATGTATTTTTTAGTTATTAAGCCCATACACTCTTCATGAAAATAATCAAAATGTACGACAAAAAGCAATTTAAATTTAATTCAAACATATTTTAAATCCCACCGATGGCATAAAATTCCACACGACTTATGCTTCCTTCATGTGGTATCGTATTTATGGTAAATACCAAAGTCCGACATCAAAATTGCACTTGAACACCCACTCATGTCGTAATTTCCACTGGGAAGCTGGAAAAATTTTATGATGCCCGAGTTGCCGAGATGAAGTAAACTTTGACCTTTCAACATGGCGGAGAGCAATGAAAATATCCTAAATGACAAGCAATACATTCTGTTTAAAGTTTTCTGCTGCTGTTATGTGGTTAGTTAGTAGCCGGGATGATTCTGTGACGTACAGAACTTTAATAACATCACCATTTAAACTTAGTTTTGTTTGTAAAAATATGGTTATTATTTGATTTACTTCCAGCAGCTAGCTAGCTAGTCAGTCAAGATAGCCTCCATTGTTAAACTTCATTACGACAACAAAGCACTTGAACACAACGCACTGGTAATTTCCATTGAACAAGTGGAAAGGATCATCTTTCCCATACGACATGAAGGCAGCATTATTCTTAGCTATTTTCTCTATGGACTGGTAAAAGAGTAAATGAGATCAGTAACTGAGGGAAAAACACAATTTGACAAAAAAGGCAAGATCTGATTAGAATGAACTCTAGATCTGACAGGTTCTGACTACTCAGGTTCGGAGCCCAAGTCACGCCCATCTACTTCTGCCCCATATCTATTACCAGTCATTCTCTGTCCTGGATTCCAAATATGCTGGTAGTGGAATTAAATGACTTTTTTTTATATGTAAAGAAAAAATAAAATACCGCAAAGAACTTTGATTGTTTCAGGGTTTACTTGAAGGGTTTACTTAGAAATAAAAAATATAGACTGTCCCAAAAAAATGGTAAAAATGGTCAAATCTATCCAAAAACTCATTCCGATGTCTTTAGATAAATAAAATATTTTTTATTCTAAGAGACCAGATTCGCACTGAACTCATTAACCCCCCCCCTCCCACACACACACACACACACACACACAAAAGCAAAAGAGATGCAATTTAAAATGGTCAATAAAATAGGCCTATACCCAATGACTTAGTGTCTCCATTCATGATAGCTGTGTATTTTGCTCAAGAAACGAGAGTTTGGAAGTTTACATGTGATCCAGTTTTTCAGTTTTGGACTGAGTTTCAAGCCTACATGTGAAGGATATTGTATCCCCCCTTCTATCAGTTACTAGGCTACTGTATTGGTTGGTCATGAAAAGAGTGCACAGAATTTGTGTACTCCGACTGCAGTCAGACGGCTCCCGCAATGATTTTATGTATGGCCACGATGACAGGCCGTGAACGTGAACAACAGGCAGTTTTGTGAACATCAGTTTATTGCAGCATGAAAACCAAGGCTGTTTGAAATAATTTTGTTGCTTATTGAAACCAGCTAAATTTATCACTGGGAGCATCACATGGAAGGGACTTCCGGTGAAAGCCGCAAGACGACCAACAGGATACCGCATGTGTGCGCACCGCATGTGTGAAGAAATAAACCAATAATTATAATTGAAAAAATCCTCGACCCAGCCATAACAAATAAGACCAATAGTGGCGGATCCCTGGGGAGCAGTGAAAGCGTCCAGACGCCTCTTCCCTTTGAACAGCTGATTTTCAGCATGTTGGAGTTTCCAGCGATGCAACTGAAAATAAGTTGTTCCAGCCAACAGGATAGTGAGGTCTGAATGCTTTCCTCCTCTCTGGGACGCGCTGGTATGTCATAATTTTGTCGGGTTAACATCAGCTCATGCTCGGCCATCATAACGCCACCATCTCCCGACATCTTCCCGTTTAAATTCTCCTCTGCAGGGAGCAGAGCAGCCTCTCACCTGACATGTGGACATGATGCTGTTCCTGAAGAAGAACTCTAGTTTTAAATCAACAGGTTTGATGTAGAAAGCTGTCAAGGATTTATTTGTTATTTAACTTCATTTTTGATTAACAGCACAGTTCAGTTATTTTTGTTTTTCAAAAGCATTATTTTATTAAAGAAAAGAGAAATGTTTTATCTTTGGTTATTTATTCAATCAATTTGATTGTTGTCTTCAGCTATGTTCAGGCTATTTGTTACATTGAGTTAAATTTTATAAATGACATTTAAAGAAAATACTTTTAAAAAATTTAAAAAATTAAAAGTAAAAAAATAAGCAAATTTTTTTAAAGACACACAACGGAACTTTCAGCAGTTTTCTCAGTGACGCGCCCCCTATCGGCGGCTAAACTAGCATCCATCTTGTTCGTACCTGTACTGTAAGCTCACTCCAGCCAGTAAAAGACAGTCTTATCTTGACTCTTGTTCTGTCCCTTCCTATGTTTCTTTTCCTCTCTTCCTCCGGTCATGTTTCCTTGCGTTTCTTTACCGAATTCGACATGATGCGCATTCAAAACAGCCGCGACGTTGATACCTGGTTTACATCCGGTTGCTAGTGAGTGACGCGGTGCTGCAACCAATAGTTGGCTGCAACGTCACGGTCGCGTCCCGGATGGGAATCTTACATAGTGCTGTTTCTGAGCCCCGGGACGGCTCTGGGCACTGACCGCTCGAAAATGCGCTTAATGAATGTTGGTGTGACATCAAAACGAGTCAGAAACACAGATTTTTAAGGTCTAAAAGTTACGTTGTGTGTCTTTAAATTAAAAAAAACTTGAAAAATCGTTTTGTGTATCGAATCGCGGGTCAAAAATCGGGATACGAATTGAATCGTGAGTTGGTGTATCGTGACAGCCATACTGACAAAGTTTATTTTTTCATAGACCTAATCCTTTAATATGTGGCAATGAAACCGAAATTGATAACAAATGACCTGACTGGCGTCTTAAAATTCGCCATGTCTGATAATAAATATGCCTTCTGATGGGTATCTGAGGGAGAAAAAACATGCTTATTGCAAGACTTTAACCTGGGTCTATACAAAGGCCTATTAAAGGATAAGTTTCTTTTTTTTCAACCCGGACCTTATTTCTAGGAGTTTATATGTGCACTAACTCCCCAGTAATATTTCTGTATCACTCTGATTCCTATGTGAGATAGTTAGATTTTTTCGCAATCAGCGTACAGTGGGTACGGAAAGTATACAGACCCCTTTTAACTTTTCACTCTTTGTTTCATTGCAGCCATTTGCTAAAATCAAAAAAGTTAATTTTATTTCTCATTAATGTACACTCAGCACCCCATCTTGACAGAAAAAAACAGAAATGTAGAAATTTTTGCAAATTTATTAAAAAGAAAAAACTGAAATATCACATGGTCATAAGTTTTCAGACCCTTTGCAGTGACTCATATTTAACTCACAGATTGTCCATTTCTTCTGATCCTCCTTGAGATGGTTCTACTCCTTCATTGGAGTCCAGCTGTGTTTAAATAAACTGATTGGACTTGATTTGGAAATGCATACACCTGTCCATATCAGACCTTACAGCTCACAGTGCATGTCAGAGTAGATGAGAATCATGGGGTGGAAGGAACTGTCCAAGGAGCTCAGAGACAGAATTGTGGTGAGGCACAGATCTGGACAAGGTTACAAAAGAATTTCTGTAGCATTAAAGGTTCCTAAGAGCACGGTGGCCTCCATAGTCCTTACATGGAAGAAGTTTGGGACGACCAGAACTCTTCCTAGACCCGGCCGTCCAGCCAAACTGAGCAATCATGGGAAAAGAGCCTTGGTGAGAGAGATAAAGAAGAACCCAAAGATCACTGTGGCTGAGCTCCAGAGATGCAGCAGGGAGATGGAGAAAGTTCCACAAAGTCAACTATCACTGCAGCCTCCACCAGTCCGGGCTTTATGGTAGAGTCAGTGCAAGACACATTAAAGCCTGCATAGAGTTGGCCAAAAAACACATGAAGAACTCTCAGACTGAGAGAAATAAGATTCTCTGGTTTGATGAGACCAAGATTTAACTTTTTGGCGTTAATTCTAAGCGGTATGTGTGGAGAAAACCAGGCACTGCTCATCACCTGCCCAATATGATCCCAACAGTGAAACATGGTGGTGGCAGCATCATGCTATGGGAGTGTTTTTCAGCTGCAGGGACAGGACGACTGGTTGCAGTTGAAGGAAAGATGAATGTGGCCAAGTTCAGAGATATTCTGGAAGAAAACCTCTTCCAGAGTGTTCAGGACCTCAGACTGGGCCGAAGGTTCACCTTCCAGTAAGACAATGACCCTCACACACAGCTGAAATGACAAAGGAGCGGCTTAAGAACAACTCTGGGACCATTCTGGACCGGCCCAGCCAGAACCCTGACTTAAACCCAACTGAGCATCTCTGGAGAGACCTGAAAATGGCTGAACACCACCGTTCACCATCCAACCTGACAGAACTGGAGAGGATCTGCAAGTAAGATTGACAGAAGATCCAAAATCCAGATGTGAAACACTTGTTGCATCATTCCCAAAAAGATTCATGGCTGTAGTCGCTCAAAAGGTGCTTCTACTCAGTATTGAGTGAAGGGTCTGAATACTTATGACCATGTGATATTTCAGTTTTTAATTTTTGATAAATTTGCAAAAATTTCTACATTTCTGTTTTTTTTCTGTCAAGATGGGGTGCTGATTGTACATTAATGAGAAATAAAATTAACTTTTTTTACTTTAGCAAATGGCTGCAATGAAACAAAGTGTGAAAAGTTTAAAGGGGTCTGAATACCTTCCGTACCCACTGTATGTCCATATTGTGGGAGGAAGCGGGGCAGCCAGAGCGGCCTCTATATAAGACATTATCTGCCGCAAAACTCCTTTAATTTCATCAATACTTTCTAATGAATGAACAAACAAACAAGTACCATTGAACTGTGACGTCAGGTTTTGCTGTTCGTTTGTTATGGGATCGTTCAACACACTACTAGCCGCGTTCGCCCCTTGACACGTGTTACCGTGGTAACGCTGAGAGCTGGAACTGTGGTCAAGCCAGCCGCCTCTCGCATTTGCGTGGTCAAACCAGCCGCTCCTCCGTTTTCAGTGCGCAATTCATAGCGAAACTATGGTAAATGTGGAAACAACGGGGGTGGGGTGGGGGTGGTCTGATCCCGTTTCAGAATCCCCTGAAAACACCTGGAAGTGTATCTTTCTGGTTATCTTTGCATTAGTATAAAACACTCATTTTAGATAAGTAGTCCAAGGCAATGGTACTGCTGGACTCAGTGCTTCATGGACTATTACCACAGCTACTATCAAGTACTTGTACTGCATACTTTCTGAGTAATTCCCTCCCAAAGTCCTATGAAAACATCTGATAAGTAATTTTGGCTTTGTAATCTTATTAAAAAATCCGTCTTTTTTTTTTTTTTAATTTAATTGATTTGTTATTTTTTGTTTACTCAGAAAGTATTTCCAGGTGTTTTTATTGTACATCTTTTTGTACTGTCATGCAGACGGAGGACCATGCGGGGACGTGGCCCCTGGATGGGTCTCCACACTGCTTTGACACGAGTTATGCAGACGGACTCATATGCGGGGACATGGACCCTGGACGTGTCTCCATGCTGTTTTGACACCAGTCATGCAGACAGAGTCCCATGCGGGGACATGGACCCTGGACGTGTCTTCATGCTGCTTTGACACCAGTCATGCAGACGGAGTCACGTGCGGGGACATGGACCCTGGACGTGTCTTCACGCTGCTTTGACACCAGTCATGCAGACGGAGTCATTTGCGGGGACATGGACACTGGACATGTCTCCATGCTGCTTTGACACCAGTCATGCAGACAGAGTCATGTGCGGGGACATGGACCCTGGACATGTCTCCACACTGCTTTGACACGAGTTATGCAGACGGACTCATATGCGGGGACATGGACCCTGGACGTGTCTCCACGCTGCTTTGACACCAGTCATGCAGACAGAGTCATGTGCAGGGACATGGACCCTGGACGTGTCTCCACGCTGCTTTAACACGAATCATGCAGCGGACTCATGTGCGGGGACATGGACCCTGGACATGTCTCCATGCTGTTTTGACACCAGTCGTGCAGACGGAGTCATGTGCGGGGACATGGACCCTGGACATGTCTCCACGCTGCTTTGACACAATATATGCAGACGGACTAATATGCGGGGACATGGTCCCTGGACATGTCTCCATGCTGCTTTTTGTACTGTCATGCCGACAGAGGAACATGCGGGGACGTGGACGCTGGACGTGTCTCCATGCTGTTTTGACACCAGTCGTGCAGACGGAGTCAGGTGAAGGGACATGGACCCTGGACATGTCTCCACGCTGCTTTAACACGAATCATGCAGCGGACTCATGTGCGGGGACATGGACCCTGGACATGTCTCCATGCTGCTTTTTGTACTGTCATGCAGACGGAGTCATGTGCGGGGACGTGGACCCCGGACATGTCTCAATGCTGCTTTTTGTACTGTCATGCAGACGGAGTCACGTGCGGAAACATGGAACCTGAACATGTCTCCACACTGCTTTGACACGAGTTATGCAGATGGACTCATATGCGGGGACATGGTCCCTGGACATGTCTCCATGCTGCTTTGACACCAGTCATGCAGACGGAGTCATGTGTGGGGACGTGGACCCTGGACATGTCTCCATGCTGCTTTGACACCAGTCATGCAGACGGAGTCATGTGCGGGGACGTGGACCCTGGACATGTCTCCTTGCTGCTTTGACACCAGTCGTGCAGACGGAGTCATGTGCGGGGACATGGACCCTGGACATGTGTCCATGCTGCTTTTTGTACTGTCATGCAGACGGAGGAACATGCGGGGACGTGGACGCTGGACGTGTCTCCATGCTGTTTTGACACCAGTCGTGCAGACGGAGTCATGTGCGGGGACATGGACCCTGGACATGTCTCCACGCTGTTTTGACACCAGTCGTGCAGACGGAGTCATGTACATGGACATGGACCCTGAACATGTCTCCACACTGCTTTGACACGAGTCATGAAGACAGACTTGTGCGGGGACATGGACCCTGGACGTGTCTCCATGCTGTTTTGACACCAGTCGTGCAGACGGACTCATGTGCGGGGACATGGACCCTGGAAATGTCTCCACGCTGTTTTGACACCAGTCGTGCAGACGGACTCATGTGCGGGGACATGGACCCTGGACAAGTCTCCACGCTGCTTTGACACGAGTCGTGAAGACAGACTCATGTGTGGGGACATGGACCCTGGACATGTGTCCATGCTGCTTTTTGTACTGTCATGCAGACGGAGGAACATGCGGGGACGTGGACGCTGGACGTGTCTCCATGCTGTTTTGACACCAGTCGTGCAGACGGAGTCATGTGCATGGACATGGACCCTGAACATGTCTCCATGCTGCTTTGACACCACTCATACAGACGGAGTCATGTGCAGGGACGTGGACCCTGGACATGTCTCTATGCTGCTTTTCAACGAGTCATGAAGACAGACTCATGTGCGGGGACATGGACCAATCAGGGAGACGGAGTCATGGAAACGGGGACATGCATGCAGACGGAGTCATGGACACGGGGACATGCATGCAGACGGAGTCATGGACACGGGGACATGCATGCAGACGGAGTCATGGACACGGGGACATGCAGGCAGACGGAGTCATGGACACGGGGACATGCAGGCAGACGGAGTCATGGACACGGGGACATGCAGGCAGACGGAGTCATAGACACGGGGACATGCAGGCAGACGGAGTCATGGACACGGGGACATGCAGGCAGACAGAGTCATGGACACGGAGTCATGGACACGGGGACATGCAGGCAGACGGAGTCATGGACACGGGGACATGCAGGCAGACGGAGTCATAGACACGGGGACATGCAGGCAGACGGAGTCATGGACACGGGGACATGCAGGCAGACAGAGTCATGGACACGGGGACATGCAGGCAGACAGAGTCATGGACACGGGGCCATGCAGGCAGACAGAGTCATGGACACGGGGACATGCAGGCAGACGGAGTCATGGACACGGGGACATGCAGGCAGACAGAGTCATGGACACGGGGACATGCAGGCAGACGGAGTCATGGACACGGGGACATGCAGACGGAGTCATGGCCGCTGAGTGGTTTATTCTGACATCCCGTAAATATCCCAACAAATCCCTTAATGACTTGTGTGTATATTTATATTAATATATCAACTCAAATCAGAGATACTTTATTAATGCTCCTACATTAGATAAAGAATGCCTGACGAGGCTTCGTGAAGGCAACCTCCCTTTGCTTCGTGTCACATGGTTCACGCCTCCACGTTGTACCCTTTTAGTTGCTGATAGGACACCTTGAGGGGCATATTATACCATGTTCACTTATGAAAGAAATAAATTAATTAATTCTTCATATATTAATGTTGTTTTTACCGTTAAAATCGTAAGTTTTTCACAAGAAGCGGCTGAGCAAACTGTTTAACGTCTCTCTCAGGGAACTGACTGAGCCCAATAAGCCTGCAGGCTGCTTTCACCGCGATGCACCGTCACAGAGATGATGTGGTGTCTCCAGCTGCCTCTGTGTCGACCCACAGCTGAGCTCCAGAGGTCATAGGTCGAACAATCATTGCTTATTATAGTGTGTTTATATTGTGTATGTGCTGAGTTGTTAGTTATTATGCATCGGTATGCCTACAGTCTGTGTGGCAGGCAGGCTAGTATCAGTTGTAATATCAGTTGATATCATATTTGCAGTGAAAAACTCAGAAGTTTTTCTTGGTAGGGATGGAGGTGGGCGATATGGACTAAAAAATGTATAACGATAATTTCTCTTATTTATCATGGTAACGATATGTGACGATAAAAAATATCAGCAAAATATTTTGTATTATAAATCTGTCACTAAATTTAGTCCTGAAAGCCCTACAAAATACTAGAAGCCATTAAACTATATCAATAAAGTTCAAGTCGTGCACCTGTATTGCAAAACTGTAGTGACACCAAACAAAGAAGTCTGAAATATGAGACCAAATTCCACATTTATTCAAACGATGCAACAGCAAAACTAACTTGGCTTATTAAAAAAACCAAAGTAGTGCAACTGCAAACAACCTGATAAATTGTCATCTCACGATGAAAACGATGAATTCAAATTGTTATTGTGGGGAATTTCTTTGATGATATATCACAGGATAAAACATTGTCCATTCCTAGTAGGGATGGAAGTGGGCGTGGTTTCCCGGGCTGCATCACCAACTCCGCCCCCTTCTGGAACGGCGGGGTTGTGGGCGGAGCCTACCTTTGACGGGTCAAGTGGAATTTGAGGTTGCTCAGCAACAGTTGAAAGTAAACGTTGTGTGTTCCAGGAGCTAGCTTATCAGGTGTTCCTCTGGACTGAAAGCAGCTATGGAGGCTGCTCTCTCCTCCCACATGACATCGCTTTAACTCTCCCTGTGTGGAAACTCAGCAGCTAAAGTGGACGTGGATTTTTCTCTGCAAGCTTTTATCAAGGAGTTCACAGGTAGGTGAAATTCAGGAGGATTTTCTCCACTTTCTCAGGATTTAGCTGCAGAAAAACCGGGTGTCTGTTTTTAGGACTTGAACTGAAGTCTGAACTGTTTATGCTGAACACTTTTATCCATCTGGCCCTTTTGGCTCTGTGAGTGCACAACTGTTTTGTTAGAAAGTCTTGGCGTATTTTTTCAGATTCATCTTTCAGTTTTTCTGATAGATTTGGGTGAGAAAAATCACCAAACTCCGAAGTAATTCAGTACAAAGTTGTCATTCCCCAAAAAATCTGCTTTGAAACATGAAAGTTGAATATTTTCTTTGCTCTTTTTTCGATGTCTTGAGATGATTTCAGTTCATCTAAAAACATGTTTACCTCCTAAATGCCAGTTTCATTACTTATTGCCATTATATATAAAAACAAAACAAAAAATGAGTTTCTACATTACTGGCATTTAAAGGTAAAATCTAGATAGTTATTCAATATTTGGTCATTTTTATTAGGACTGATTAAAGGATTGGGTCCCAAAAAGCTGTAAAACAAGAATGTGTTGTATTATGTGAACATCTTCAGTACTGAGGACAGACATGTAGCATCATTTTGTTTTTGCATATTGCAGTTAACTTTCTTTTTTCTATGAACTGAACTTTCAATATGAGATTTCCATCAATAGAAAAGTGTGAAAAACATTTACTGCAGGCTGCTGACCAAAAGAATGTCTCTGTTTAACATTAGTTGTGTTTTCTATATTGTTAATAAGATATTACTAATGAGATCTGCTGATGTTCAAGTATTTCTGCTTCAATGTGCAAACAACTGAGATCAGACACAAGCAATGCATGTGAGATGCTGTTTGATGCTTCATCTTAAACCAGTAAAACATAACAAATTTAGCCAGTTTACCAGTTGGGCTGCAACAAGACATGTATTGTTGAAATTGAAAACTCAGTGGATCTGTGTTGGACGACATTCAGATCTGGTATCTGGAACTATTTTAGTATTTAGAGCGAGTACACTGTCAGTGTGACCCTGATGGTAACAAAAGCACATCTGGTTAAAAAAAAAAAGCATAAAAATGTATTTTTCTACTGAGTCACGTACACGGAGACATGTACCCTGGACATCTCCATGCTGGTTTGACATCGCTCAGGCAGACCGAGACACATGCGGGGACATGGACATCAGAAAAATCACCAAACTCCGAAGTAATTCAGTACAAAGTTGTCCTTCCCAAAAAACTGCTTTGAAACGTTAAAGTTAAATATTTTCTTTGCTCTTTTTTTGATGTCTTGGGATGATTTCAGTTCGTCTAAAAACATGTTTACCTCTTAAATGCCAGTTTGATTACTTATTGCCATTCGGCACATCAGTGGGCTTTTTTTAGTTATCAAATCAAATCAAATTTATTTATATAGCCCTTTACAGTACCCATTGGACACACAAAGTGCTTTACAGCAGGGTAACAGAAAAAGAGACAACAATGCAAAACATAAAAATCAAAACTTAAATACTAGGAAAAGTGAAGAACGAAAAAAGAGTTAAGAGTGAAAACAACCAACTGAGAATCAGAACAGGCTACTCAGGGGAGTGCAGGGTGTACCTAAGAGAGAGTAAAAACCTTTAATAAATAAACTAGTTAGAATTAAAAGCTAGACTAAAAAAATATGTCTTTAACTTAGATTTAAAAGAGCCCAGTTCAGTCGTGAGACGAATGTCGGGGGGGCAGTGAGTTCCACAATCTGGGGCCAGCAGCTGAGAGCGAGCGGTCGCCCCATTGCTTTAGCTTCGTTCTCGGCACTTCTAAAAGAAGTTGGCCAGCGGAACGAAGGGCCCTGCTGGGGTCCCGGCGGACCAGCAGGTCAGCCAGATAAGGGGGGGCCAGGCCGTTGAGGGCTTTAAAAACAAACAAAAGTAATTTAAAATCAATTCGGAAGCGGACGGGGAGCCAGTGCAGGAAAGATAGGACAGGAGTTATATGTTCTCGCCTGGACGCGCCCACCAGAAAACGAGCAGCAGCGTTCTGGACGAGCTGCAGGCGGGCGATGGAAGCCTGGTTCAGGCCAACGAAAAGGCCATTACAGTAGTCCAGCCGGGCACTAATGAAGGCATGGACAGCTGTCTCCAGGTCCCCCCGGTTAAGGAAAGGTTTGACCGTCGAGAGGAGACAGAGTTGAAAAAAGCTGGTTCTGACTATGGCGCTGATCTGCCTTTCGAACCTGAGGCCACTGTCCAACAAAACTCCAAGGCTTTTCACGCAGGACTTGGGGGAGGGAATAGAAGTGCCGTCGTGTGAGAAGGAGCCAAGCATGGTTGGAGTGCCAAACAAAATTAAATCAGTCTTGGCATCATTAAGATGTAAAAAATTCTGCGCAAGCCATGATTTCACATCATTTAGACAGTCTAAAAGTTTTGTGTATGATGGAGTGTGATTTCCGGTCAGGTGTAGTGGAAGATAGATTTGAATGTCGTCGGCGTAGAAATGGAAGGAGAGGTTGTGTTTATCAATGATGGAGCCAAGGGGCAGCAGATACAGCAGGAAAAGGAGAGGACCGAGAACTGAGCCTTGTGGCACCCCGTGGGTGAGTGGAACATGTGAGGAGGAGGAATCACCGGCAGCAACGGAGAAGCTTCTGTCAGACAGATAGCTTCTGAACCACCTGAGTGCAGTTCCACGGATACCAACTGAGTGCTCCAGGCGGGAAATAAGGACAGTGTGGTCGACCGTATCAAAAGCGGCAGAGAGGTCTAAGAGGACCAGCAGGGTGGGATTACCTGCATCAACAGATAGAGTGATGTCATTATGAATTTTTAGCAGAGCCGCCTCAGTACTATGGCGAGCCCTAAGTTATGACGGGTGTACGATAATTTCCCTCAAAATACGATAATTTTCAGTCTGTAGTACGATAATTCTTTATTTCCCACCTGGTAACACTGCTCCAGGAGTACACGGACTCCGTCACTGCATACAGAGATTACCTCAAAGCGTTTCTCAACAAAGTTTTAGCTCAGGAGCTGCATTGTGCTGTATACTTTTGTATTGTTTGTTTGTTTTTAATATTTCTGTTGAACCACAACACAAAATCAGTGTCATGATGTTCATGAATTTGTATTTATTATTACTTTGGGCAATTCCAACTTATTTCAGTGGTAACTGATAAACTAGCTAAACTTACCTAAAACCAGCCAAAACCAGCCTGGACCTGCTACTAGCTTTGACTGGTTTGAGCCACTTTTTTAATTTATTTAAGTTCATTTTTCTAGGGAAAACAATCTTTTCAGAAGTTTTTATTGGTAGGGATGGAAGTGGGCGTGGTTTCCCGGGCTGCATCGCCAACTCCGCTCCCTTCTGGAACGGCGGGGTTGTGGGCGGAGCCTACCTTTGACGGGTCAAGTGGAATTTGAGGTTGCTCAGCAACAGTTGAAAGTAAACGTTGTGTGTTCCAGGAGCTAGCTTATCAGGTGTTCCTCTGGACTGAAAGCAGCTATGGAGGCTGCTCTCTCCTCCCACATGACATCGCTTTAACTCTCCCTGTGTGGAAACTCAGCAGCTAAAGTGGACGTGGATTTTTCTCTGCAAGCTTTTATCAAGGAGTTCACAGGTAGGTGAAATTCAGGAGGATTTTCTCCACTTTCTCAGGATTTAGCTGCAGAAAAACCGGGTGTCTGTTTTTAGGACTTGAACTGAAATCTGAACTGTTTATGCTGAACACTTTTATCCATCTGGCCCTTTTGGCTCTGTGAGTGCACAACTGTTTAGTTAGAAAGTCTTGGCGTATTTTTCCAGATTCAGCTTTCAGTTTTTCTGATGGATTTGGGTGAGAAAAATCACCAAACTCCGAAATAATTCAGTACAAAGTTGTCCTTCCCAAAAAAATCTGCTTTGAAACGTGAAAGTTAAATATTTTCTTTGCTCTTTTTTCGATTTCTTGAGATGATTTCAGTTCATCTAAAAACATGTTTACCTCTTAAATGCCAGTTTGATTACTTATTGGCATTGTATATAAAAACAAAAGAAAATGAGTTGCATTCTACATTACTGGCATTTAAAGGTAAAATCTAGATCGTTATTCAATATTTGGTTGTTTTTATTAGGACTGATTAAAGGATTGGGTCCCAAAAAGCTGTAAAACAAGAATGTGTTGTATTATGTGAACATCTTCAGTACTGAGGACAAACATGTAGCATCATTTTGTTTTTGCATATTGCAGTTAACTTTCTTTTTTCTATGAACTGAACTTTCAATATGAGATTTCCATCAAGAGAAAAGTGTGAAAAACATTTACTGCAGGCTGCTGACCAAAAGAATGTCTCTGTTTAACATTAGATGTGTTTTCTATATTGTTAATAAGATATTACTTATGAGATCTGCTGATGTTCAAGTATTTCTGCTTCAATGTGCAAACAACTGAGATCAGACACAAGCAATGCATGTGAGATGCTGTTTGATGCTTCATCTTAAACCAGTAAAACATAACAAATTTAGCCAGTTTACCAGTTGGGGTGCAACAATACATGTATTGTACCAAACTGTATCAAACAATACAGTTTTTAATACATTGGATCAGTTTCTGTTGTGACGATGAGCTCTGAGTTGAAAACTCAGTGGATCTGTGTCGGACGACATTCAGATCTGGTATCTGGAACTATTTCAGTTTTTCATTTCAAGTGTGACCCTGATGGTAACAAATGTACTTTGGGTTTAAAAAAAAAGACAGAAAAATGTTTTTTTCTACTGAGTCACAAACGCGAGGACGTGGACCCTGGACGTGTCTCCACGCTGCTTTGACACCAATCATGCAGACGGACTCATGTGCAGGGACATGGACCCTGGACGTGTCTCCACGCTGCTTTGACACCAGTCATGCAGATGGACTCATGTGCGGGGACATGGACCCTGGACGTGTCTCCACGCTGCTTTGACACCAGCCATGCAGACGGACTCATGTGCAGGGACATGGACCCTGGATGTGTCTCCACGCTGCTTTGACACCAGCCATGCGGACTGACTCATGTGCGGGGACATGGACCCTGGACGTGTCTCCATGCTGCTTTGACACCAGCCATGCAGACAGACTCATGTGCGTGGACATAGACCCTGGACGTGTCTCCACGCTGCTTTGACACCAGCCATGCAGACAGTCATGTGCGGGGACATGGACCCTGGACGTGTCTCCATGCTGCTTTGACACCAGTCATGCAGACGGACTCATGTGCGGGGACATGGGCCCTGGACATGTCTCCATGCTGCTTTGACACCAGTCATGCAGACGGACTCATGTGCGGGGACATGGACCCTGGACGTGTCTTCATGCTGCTTTGACACCAGTCATGCAGACGGACTCATGTGCAGGGACATGGACCCTGGACGTGTCTCCACGCTGCTTTGACACCAGTCATGCAGACGGACTCATGTGCGGGGACATGGACCCTGGACGTGTCTCCACGCTGCTTTGACACCAGTCATGCAGACGGACTCATGTGCAGGGACATGGACCCTGGACGTGTCTCCACCCTGCTTTGACACCAGCCATGCAGACGGACTCATGTGCGGGGACATAGACCCTGGACGTGTCTCCACGCTGCTTTGACACCAGTCATGCAGACAGACTCATGTGCGGGGACATGGACCCTGGACGTGTCTCCACGCTGCTTTGACACCAGTCATGCAGATGGACCCATGTGCGGGGACATGGACCCTGGACGTGTTTCCATGCTGCTTTGACACCAGTCATGCAGACGGACTCATGTGCGGGGACATGGACCCTGGACGTGTTTCCATGCTGCTTTGACACCAGCCATGCAGACAGTCATGTGCGGGGACATGGACCCTGGACGTGTCTCCATGCTGCTTTTTTTTCTGTCATGCAGATGGAGTCATGTGCGGGGACATGGACCCTGGACGTGTCTCCACGCTGCTTTGACACCAGTCATGCAGACGGACTCATGTGCGGGGACATGGGCCCTGGACGTGTCTCCACGCTGCTTTGACACCAGCCACGCAGACGGACTCATGTGCAGGGACATGGACCCTGGACGTGTCTCCATGCTGCTTTGACACCAGCCATGCAGACGGACTCATGTGCGGGGACATAGACCCTGGACGTGTCTCCATGCTGCTTTGACACCAGCCATGCGGACGGACTTATGTGCGGGGACATCAACCCTGGACGTGTCTCCACGCTGCTTTGACACCAGCCATGCAGACGGACTCACGTGTGCGTGGACATAGACCCTGGACGTGTCTCCACGCTGCTTTGACACCAGCCATGCAGACGGAGTCATGTGCAGGGACATGGACCCTGGACATGTCTCCACGCTGCTTTGACGACAAGCCATGCAGACGGAGTCATGGTGCGGGGACGTGGCCCTGAAAACTGTCACGCAAGCTGCTTTGTATTAAAACCAGACTAGATTCAGACGGAGGCACGTGCTGGGACATGGAGCCCTGGACATGTTTCCAATGCTGCTTTGACACCAATCATGCAGATGGAGTCATGTGCGGGGACATGGACCCTGGCACGTGTTTCCATGCTGCTTGACACCAGCCATGCAGACGGGGCTCACGTCGCAGGGACATGGACCCTGGAAACTGTCTTCCCACGCTTTAAACCAGTCATGCGAAGAGTCATGTGTGGGGACGTGGACCCTGGACGTGTTTCCAATGCTGCTTTGACACCAATCATGCAGACGGAGTCATGTGCGGGGACATGGACCCTGGACGTGTCTTCACGCTGCTTTGACACCAGTCATGCAGACAGAGTCATGTGCGGGGACATGGACCCTGGACGTTTCTTCACGCTGCTTTAAAACCAGCTAGGCAGACGGAGTCATGTGCGGGGACATGGACCCTGGACGTGTCTTCATGCTGCTTTGACACCAGCCATGCAGATGGACTCATGTGCGGGGACATGGACCCTGGACGTGTTTCCATGCTGCTTTGACACCAGCCATGCAGACGGAGTCACGTGCGGGGACGTGGACCCTGGACGTGTTTCCAATGCTGCTTTGACACCAGTCATGCAGATGGACTCATGTGCAGGGACGTTGACCCTGGACGTGTCTTCATGCTGCTTTGACACCAGTCATGCAGACGGAGTCATGTGCAGGGACGTAGGCCCTCGACATGTCTCCATGCTGCTTTGACACCAGTCATGCAGATGGACTCATGTGCGGGGACATGGACCCTGGACGTGTTTCACTGCTGCTTTGACACAAGTCATGTAGACGGAGGAACGTGCGGGGACATGGACCCTGGACATGTCTCCATGCTGCTTTGACACCAGTCATGCAGATGGACTCATGTGCAGGGACATGGACTCTGGACATGTCTCCATTCCCCCTCTTTATCCTCTCAGGCAGACACAGACACGTGCGGGGACATGGACCCTGGACGTGTGTCCATGCTGCTTTGATACCAGTCATGCAGACGGAGTCATGTGCGGGGACGTGGACCCTGGACATGTCTCCATGCTGCTTTTTGTCCTGTCAGGTAGACGGAGGCATATGCAGGGACATGCACCCTGGACGTGTCTCCACGCTGCGTAGACACAAGTCATGCAGACAGAGTCACATGCGGGGACATGGACCCTGGACGTGTCTTCATGCTGCTTTGACACCAGTCATGCAGACGGAGTCACGTGCGGGGACATGAGCCCTGGACGTGTCTTCACGCTGCTTTGACACCAGTCATGCAGACAGAGTCATGTGCGGGGACATGGACCCTGGACGTGTCTTCACGCTGCTTTAAAACCAGCTAGGCAGAAGGAGTCATGTGCGGGGACATGGACCCTGGACGTGTTTCCATACTGCTTTGACACCAGTCATGCAGTAGGAGGAACATGTGGGGACATGGGCCCTGGACATGTCTCCATGCTGCTTTGACACCAGTCATGCAGACGGACTCATGTGCGGGGACATGGACCCTGGACGTGTCTCCACGCTGCTTTGACACCAGTCATGCAGACGGACTCATGTGCGGGGACATGGGCCCTGGACATGTCTCCATGCTGCTTTAAAACCAGCTAGGCAGACGGAGGCACGTGCTGGGACATGGACCCTGGACATGTTTCCAATGCTGCTTTGACACCAGTCATGCAGACAGAGGCACGTGCAGGGACATGGACCCTGGACATGTTTCCAATGCTGCTTTGACACCAATCATGCAGATGGAGTCATGTGCGGGGACATGGACCCTGGACGTGTTTCCATGCTGCTTTGACACCAGCCATGCAGACGGAGTCACGTGCGGGGACATGGACCCTGGACGTGTCTTCCCGCTGCTTTGACACCAGTCATGCAGACAGAGTCATGTGCGGGGACATGAACCCTGGACGTGTTTCCAATGCTGCTTTGACACCAATCATGCAGACGGAGTCATGTGCGGGGACATGGACCCTGGACGTGTCTTCACGCTGCTTTGACACCAGTCATGCAGACAGACTCATGTGCGGGGACATGGACCCTGGACGTGTCTCCACGCTGCTTTGACACCAGCCATGCAGACGGACTCATGTGCGTGGACATAGACCCTGGACATGTCTCCACGCTGCTTTGACACCAGCCATGCAGACGGAGTCATGTGCGGGGACATGGACCCTGGACGTGTCTCCACGCTGCTTTGACACCAGCCATGCAGACGGAGTCATGTGCGGGGACATGGACCCTGGACGTGTCTCCACGCTGCTATGACACCAGCCATGCAGACAGACTCATGTGCGGGACATGGACCCTGGACGCGTTTCCATGCTGCTTTGACACCAGTCATGCAGACGGAGTCATGTGCGGGGACGTGGCCCCTGGACATGTCTCCACGCTGCTTTAAAACCAGCTACGCAGACAGAGGCACGTGCTGGGACATTGACCCTGGACGTGTTTCCATGCTGCTTTGACACCAGTCATGCAGACAGACTCATGTGCTGGGACGTGGGCCCTGGACGTGTCTTCACGCTGCTTTGACACCAGTCATGAAGACAGAGGCATGTGCAGGGACATGGACCCTGGACGTGTTTCCAATGCTGCTTTGACACCAATCATGCAGACGGAGTCATGTGTGGGGACATGAACCCTGGACGTGTTTCCATGCTGCTTTTACACCAGTCATGCAGACGGAGTCATGTGCGGGGACATGGACCCTGGACGTGTCTTCATGCTGCTTTGACACCAGCCATGCAGATGGACTCATGTGCGGGGACATGGACCCTGGACGTGTTTCCATGCTGCTTTGACACCAGCCATGCAGACGGAGTCACGTGCGGGGACGTGGACCCTGGACGTGTTTCCAATGCTGCTTTGACACCAGTCATGCAGATGGACTCATGTGCAGGGACGTTGACCCTGGACGTGTCTTCATGCTGCTTTGACACCAGTCATGCAGACGGAGTCATGTGCAGGGACGTAGGCCCTCGACATGTCTCCATGCTGCTTTGACACCAGCCATGCAGACGGAGTCATGTGCGGGGACATGGACCCTGGACGTGTCTCCACGCTGCTATGACACCAGCCATGCAGACAGACTCATGTGCAGGGACATGGACCCTGGACGCGTTTCCATGCTGCTTTGACACCAGTCATGCAGACGGAGTCATGTGCGGGGACGTGGCCCCTGGACATGTCTCCACGCTGCTTTAAAACCAGCTACGCAGACAGAGGCACGTGCTGGGACATTGACCCTGGACGTGTTTCCATGCTGCTTTGACACCAGTCATGAAGACAGAGGCACGTGCAGGGACATGGACCCTGGACGTGTTTCCAATGCTGCTTTGACACCAATCATGCAGACGGAGTCATGTGTGGGGACATGAACCCTGGACGTGTTTCCATGCTGCTTTTACACCAGTCATGCAGACGGAGTCACGTGCGGGGACATGGACCCTGGACGTGTCTTCCCGCTGCTTTGACACCAATCAGCAGACGGAGTCATGTGCGGGGACATTGACCCTGGACGTGTCTTCACGCTGCTTTGACACCAGTCATGCAGACAGAGTCATGTGCGGGGACATGGACCCTGGACGTTTCTTCACGCTGCTTTAAAACCAGCTAGGCAGACGGAGTCATGTGCAGGGACATGGACCCTGATCGTGTCTTCATGCTGCTTTGACACCAGCCATGCAGATGGACTCATGTGCAGGGGCATGGACCCTGGACATGTCTCCATGCTGCTTTTTTTTCTGTCATGCAGATGGAGTCATGTGCGGGGACATGGACCCTGGACATGTCTCCATGCTGCTTTGACACCAGTCATGCAGATGGACTCATGTGCAGGGGCATGGACCCTGGACATGTTTCCATGCTGCTTTGAGACTTGTCATGCAGACGGACTCCTGTGCAGGGACATGGACCCTGGACGTGTTTCCATGCTGCTTTGACACCAGTCATGCAGATGGACTCATGTGCAGGGACATGGACCCTGGACGTGTTTCAATGCTGCTTTGACACCAGTCATGCAGACGGAGGAACATGTGGGGACATGGACCCTGGACGTGTTTCCATGCTGCTTTGACACTTGTCATGCAGACGGAGTCATGTGCGGGGACGTGGACCCTGGACATGTCTCCATGCTGCTTTTTGTCCTGTCAGGTAGACGGAGGCATATGCAGGGACATGCACCCTGGACGTGTCTCCACGCTGCGTAGACACAAGTCATGCAGACAGAGTCACATGCGGGGACATGGACCCTGGACGTGTCTTCATGCTGCTTTGACACCAGTCATGCAGACGGAGTCACGTGCGGGGACATGGACCCTGGACGTGTCTTCACGCTGCTTTGACACCAGTCATGCAGACAGAGTCATGTGCGGGGACATGGACCCTGGACGTGTCTTCACGCTGCTTTAAAACCAGCTAGGCAGAAGGAGTCATGTGCGGGGACATGGACCCTGGACGTGTTTCCATACTGCTTTGACACCAGTCATGCAGTAGGAGGAACATGTGGGGACATGGGCCCTGGACATGTCTCCATGCTGCTTTGACACCAGTCATGCAGACGGACTCATGTGCGAGGACATGGACCCTGGACGTGTCTCCACGCTGCTTTGACACCAGTCATGCAGACGGACTCATGTGCGGGGACATGGGCCCTGGACATGTCTCCATGCTGCTTTAAAACCAGCTAGGCAGAAGGAGGCACGTGCTGGGACATGGACCCTGGACGTTTCTTCACGCTGCTTTAAAACCAGCTAGGCAGACGGAGTCATGTGCAGGGACATGGACCCTGATCGTGTCTTCATGCTGCTTTGACACTTGTCATGCAGACGGACTCATGTGCAGGGACATGGACCCTGGACATGTCTCCATGCTGCTTTTTTTTCTGTCATGCAGATGGAGTCATGTGCGGGGACATGGACCCTGGACATGTCTCCATGCTGCTTTGACACCAGTCATGCAGATGGACTCATGTGCAGGGGCATGGACCCTGGACATGTTTCCATGCTGCTTTGAGACTTGTCATGCAGACGGACTCGTGCAGGGACATGGACCCTGGACGTGTTTCCATGCTGCTTTGACACCAGTCATGCAGATGGACTCATGTGCAGGGACATGGACCCTGGACGTGTTTCAACGCTGCTTTGACACCAGTCATGCAGACGGAAGACATGTGGGGACATGGACCCTGGACGTGTTTCCATGCTGCTTTGACACTTGTCATGCAGACGGAGTCATGTGCGGGGACGTGGACCCTGGACATGTCTCCATGCTGCTTTTTGTCCTGTCAGGTAGACGGAGGCATATGCAGGGACATGCACCCTGGACGTGTCTCCACGCTGCGTAGACACAAGTCATGCAGACAGAGTCATATGCGGGGACATGGACCATGGACATGTCTCCATGCTGCTTTGACACCAGTCATGCTGACGGAGTAGTGTGCGGGGACATGGACCCTGGACCTGTCCCTCCACGCTGCTTTGACACCAGTCATGCAGACAGACTCATGTGCGGGGACGTGGACCCTGGACATGTCTCCACGCTACTTTGACACCAGTCATGCAGACAGAGTCATCTGCGGGGACATGGACCCTGGACGTGTTTCCATGCTGTTTTGACACCAGTCATGCAGACGGAGTTCACGTGCAGGGACATGGACCCTGGACATGTCTCCACGCTGCTTTGACACCAGTCATGCAGACGGACTCATGTGCGGGGACATGGAACCTGGACGTGTCTCCACGCTGCTTTGATACCAGTCATGCAGACGGAGTCACGTGCGGGGACATAAACCCTGGACATGTCTCCATGCTGCTTTGACACCAGTCATGTAGACGGAGTCACGTGCGGGGACATGGACCCTGGACGTGTCTCCACACTGCTTTGACACCAGTCATGCAGACGGAGTCATGTGCGGGGACATGGACCCTGGACATGTCTCCATGCTGCTTTTTGTACTGTCATGCAGAGGCAGTCATGTGCGGGGACGTGGACCCTGGACATGTCTCCATGCTGCTTTTTGTGCTGTCATACAGACGGAGTCACGTGTGGGGACGTGGACCCTGGACGTGTTTCCATGCTGCTTTGACACCAGTCATGCAGACGGACTCATGTGCAGGGACATGGACCCTGGACATTTCACCACGATGTTTTGACACTGCATCGACTCGTGCAGGGACATGACCCGACGTGTTTCCATGCTGCTTTGACACCAGTCATGCAGATGGACTCATGTGCGGGGACATGGACCCTGGACGTGTCTCCATGCTGCTTTGACACAAGTCATGCAGACGGACTCATGTGCGGGGACATGGACCCTGGACGTGTTTCCATGCTGCTTTGACACCCGTCATGCAGAGGAGTCATGTGCGGGGACGTGGACCCTGGACATGTCTCCACGCTGCTTTCTCTCCTGTCATGCAGACGGACCATATCAGGGACTACCCTGGCCCTGTCTCACCTGCGTAGACCAATCATGCAGCGCTCACACTGCGGGGACATGGACCCTGACGTGTCTCACGCGACACCACATGAACGATCAGTGCGGGGGGGGGGGGGGGGGACATGGACCCTGGACGTGTCTCACCTGCTTTGACACCAGTCATGCAGACAGAGTCACCGGGACATGGACCCTGGACATGTCTCCACGCTGCTTTAAACCAGCATGCAGACGGAGTCATGTGCGGGGACATGGACCCTGGACGTGTCTCCATGCTGCTTTGACACCAGTCATGCAGAGGGAGTCATGTGCGGGGACATGGACCCTGGACATGTCTCCACCCTGCTTTGACACCAGTCATGCAGACGGACTCATGTGCGGGGACATGGACCCTGGACGTGTCTCCACGCTGCTTTGACACCAGTCATGCAGACGGACTCTGTGCGGGGACATGGGCCCTGGACATGTCTCCATGCTGCTTTCACACCAGCCAGGCAGAAGGACGCACGTGCGGGACATGGACCCTGGACGTGTTTCCATCCTCTTTGACACCAGTCATGCAGACGGAGTCACGTGCAGGGACATGGACCCTGGACATGTCTCACACTACTTTGACACCAATCATGCAGATGGAGTCTGTGCGGGGACATGGACCCTGGACGTGTCTCCATGCTGCTTTGACACCAGCCATGCAGACGGAGTCACGTGCGGGGACATGGACCCTGGACATGTCTCCCCGCTGCTCTGACACCAGTCATGCAGACGGAGTCATATGCGGGGACCCGGACCCTGGACGTGTCTCCAATGCTGCTTTGACACCAATCATGCAGACGGACTCATGTGCGGGGACATGGACCCTGGACGTGTCTCCACGCTGCTTTGACACCAGTCATGCAGACTGACTCATGTGCGGGGACATGGACCCTGGACGTGTCTCCACGCTGCTTTGACACCACCCATGCAGACGGACTCATGTGCGTGGACATAGACCCTGGACGTGTCTCCACGCTGCTTTGACACCAGCCGTGCAGACGGAGTCATGTGCGGGGACATGGACCCTGGACGTGTCTCCACGCTGCTTTGACACCAGCCATGCAGACGGAGTCATGTGCGGGGACATGGACCCTGGACGTGTCTCCACGCTGCCATGACACCAGCCATGCAGACAGACTCATGTGCAGGGACATGGACCCTGGACATGTCTCCATGCTCCTTTGACACCAGTCATGCAGACGGAGGAACATGTGGGGACGTGGACCCTGGACATGTCTCCATGCTGCTTTTTTTTGTCCTGCAGACGGAGTCACGTGCGGGACGTGGGCCCTCGACATGTCTCCATGCTGCTTTGACACCAGTCATGCAGATGGACTCATGTGCAGGGACATGGACCCTGGACGTGTTTCCATGCTGCTTTGACATCAGTCATGCAGACTGACTCATGTGCGGGGACATGGACCCTGGACGTGTTTCCATGCTGCTTTGACACCAGTCATGCAGACAGACTCATGTGCGGGGACATGGACCCTGGACGTGTTTCCATGCTGCTTTGACACCAGTCATGCAGACAGACTCATGTGCGGGGACATGGACCCTGGACGTGTTTCCACGCTGCTTTGACACCAGTCATGCATTGGGAGGCATGTGCAGGGACATGGACCCTGGACGTGTCTCCACGCTGCTTTGACACCAGTCATGCAGACGGAGTCATGTGCGGGGACGTGGACCCTGGACATGTCTCCATGCTCCTTTGACACCAGTCACCATGCAGACGGAGTCACGTGCAGGGACATGGACCCTGGACGTGTCTTCACGCTGCTTTGATACCAGTCATGCAGACAGAGTCATGTGCGGGGACATGGACCCTGGACGTGTTTCCATACTGCTTTGACACCTGTCATGCAGTAGGAGGAACATGTGGTGACGTGGACCCTGGACATGTCTCCATGCTGCTTTGACACCAGTCCAGGGACGTGGACCCTGGACTCATGTGCAGGGACATGGACCCTGGACGTGTTTCCATGCTGCTTTGACACCAGTCATGCAGACAGACTCATGTGCAGGGACATGGACCCTGGACGTGTTTCTATGCTGCTTTGACACCAGTCATGCAGACGGACTCATGTGCGGGGACATGGACCCTGGACGTGTTTCCATGGTGCTTTGACACTTGTCATGCAGACGGACTCATGTGCAGGGACGTGGACCCTGGACATGTCTCCATGCTGCTTTTTTCTGTCATGCAGACGGACTCATGTGCGGGAACATGGACCCTGGACATGTCTCCATGCTGCATTGACACCAGTCATGCAGATGGACTCATGTGCAGGGACACGGACCCTGGACGTGTTTCCATGCTGCTTTGACACTTGTCATGCAGACGGACTCATGTGCAGGGACATGGACCCTGGACGTGTTTCCATGCTGCTTTGACACCAGTCATGCAGACAGACTCATGTGCGGGGCATGGACCCTGGACATGTTTCCATGCTGCTTTGACGCCAGTCATGCAGACGGACTCATGTGCGGGGACGTGGACCCTGGACGTGTCTTCACGCTGCTTTAAAACCAGCTGGGCAGACGGAGTCATGTGCGGGGACATGGACCCTGGACGTGTCTTCATGCTGCTTTGACACCAGTCATGCAGTAGGAGGCATGTGCGGGGACATTGACCCTGGACATGTCTCCATGCTCCTTTGACACCAGTCATGCAGACGGAGGAACATGTGGGGACGTGGACCCTGGACATGTCTCCATGCTGCTTTTTTTTTTTTGTCCTGCAGACGGAGTCATGTGCGGGGACATGGACCGTGATTGTGTCTTCATGCTGCTTTGACACCAGTCGTGCAGACGGAGTCATGTGCAGGGACATGGACCCTGGACGTGTTTCCATGCTGCTTTGACATCAGTCATGCAGACAGACTCATGTGCGGGGACATGGACCCTGGACGTGTTTCCATGCTGCTTTGACACCAGTCATGCAGACAGACTCATGTGCGGGGACATGGACCCTGGACGTGTTTCCATGCTGCTTTGACACTTGTCATGCAGACGGACTCATGTGCAGGGACATGGACCCTGGACATGTCTCCATGCTGCTTTTTTTTCTGTCATGCAGATGGAGTCATGTGCGGGGACATGGACCCTGGACATGTCTCCATGCTGCTTTGACACCAGTCATGCAGATGGACTCATGTGCAGGGGCATGGACCCTGGACATGTTTCCATGCTGCTTTGAGACTTGTCATGCAGACGGACTCGTGCAGGGACATGGACCCTGGACGTGTTTCCATGCTGCTTTGACACCAGTCATGCAGATGGACTTATGTGCAGGGACATGGACCCTGGACGTGTTTCAATGCTGCTTTGACACCAGTCATGCAGACGGAGGAACATGTGGGGACATGGACCCTGGACGTGTTTCCATGCTGCTTTGACACTTGTCATGCAGACGGAGTCATGTGCGGGGACGTGGACCCTGGACATGTCTCCATGCTGCTTTTTGTCCTGTCAGGTAGACGGAGGCATATGCAGGGACATGCACCCTGGACGTGTCTCCACGCTGCGTAGACACAAGTCATGCAGACAGAGTCACATGCGGGGACATGGACCCTGGACGTGTCTTCATGCTGCTTTGACACCAGTCATGCAGACGGAGTCACGTGCGGGGACATGGACCCTGGACGTGTCTTCACGCTGCTTTGACACCAGTCATGCAGACAGAGTCATGTGCGGGGACATGGACCCTGGACGTGTCTTCACGCTGCTTTAAAACCAGCTAGGCAGAAGGAGTCATGTGCGGGGACATGGACCCTGGACGTGTTTCCATACTGCTTTGACACCAGTCATGCAGTAGGAGGAACATGTGGGGACATGGGCCCTGGACATGTCTCCATGCTGCTTTGACACCAGTCATGCAGACGGACTCATGTGCGAGGACATGGACCCTGGACGTGTCTCCACGCTGCTTTGACACCAGTCATGCAGACGGACTCATGTGCGGGGACATGGGCCCTGGACATGTCTCCATGCTGCTTTAAAACCAGCTAGGCAGAAGGAGGCACGTGCTGGGACATGGACCCTGGACATGTTTCCAATGCTGCTTTGACACCAGTCATGCAGACAGAGGCACGTGCAGGGACATGGACCCTGGACATGTTTCCAATGCTGCTTTGACACCAATCATGCAGATGGAGTCATGTGCGGGGACATGGACCCTGGACGTGTTTCCATGCTGCTTTGACACCAGCCATGCAGACGGAGTCACGTGCGGGGACATGGACCCTGGACGTGTCTTCCCGCTGCTTTGACACCAGTCATGCAGACAGAGTCATGTGCGGGGACATGAACCCTGGACGTGTTTCCAATGCTGCTTTGACACCAATCATGCAGACGGAGTCATGTGCGGGGACATGGACCCTGGACGTGTCTTCACGCTGCTTTGACACCAGTCATGCAGACTGACTCATGTGCGGGGACATGGACCCTGGACGTGTCTCCACGCTGCTTTGACACCAGCCATGCAGACGGACTCATGTGCGTGGACATAGACCCTGGACATGTCTCCACGCTGCTTTGACACCAGCCATGCAGACGGAGTCATGTGCGGGGACATGGACCCTGGACGTGTCTCCACGCTGCTTTGACACCAGCCATGCAGACGGAGTCATGTGCGGGGACATGGACCCTGGACGTGTCTCCACGCTGCTATGACACCAGCCATGCAGACAGACTCATGTGCAGGGACATGGACCCTGGACATGTCTCCATGCTCCTTTGACACCAGTCATGCAGACGGAGGAACATGTGGGGACGTGGACCCTGGACATGTCTCCATGCTGCTTTTTTTTTTTGTCCTGCAGACGGAGTCATGTGCGGGGACGTAGGCCCTCGACATGTCTCCATGCTGCTTTGACACCAGTCATGCAGATGGACTCATGTGCAGGGACATGGACCCTGGACGTGTTTCCATGCTGCTTTGACATCAGTCATGCAGACTGACTCATGTGCGGGGACATGGACCCTGGACGTGTTTCCATGCTGCTTTGACACCAGTCATGCAGACAGACTCATGTGCGGGGGACATGGACCCTGGACGTGTTTCCACGCTGCTTTGACACCAGTCATGCATTGGGAGGCATGTGCAGGGACATGGACCCTGGACGTGTCTCCACGCTGCTTTGACACCAGTCATGCAGACGGAGTCATGTGCGGGGACGTGGACCCTGGACATGTCTCCATGCTGCTTTTTGTCCTGTCAGGTAGACGGAGGCATATGCAGGGACATGCACCCTGGACGTGTCTCCACGCTGCGTAGACACAAGTCATGCAGACAGAGTCACATGCAGGGACATGGACGCTGGACGTGTCTTCATGCTGCTTTGACACAAGTCATGCAGACGGAGTCACGTGCAGGGACATGGACCCTGGACGTGTCTTCACGCTGCTTTGATACCAGTCATGCAGACAGAGTCATGTGCGGGGACATGGACCCTGGACGTGTCTTCACGCTGCTTTAAAACCAGCTAGGCAGAAGGAGTCATGTGCGGGGACATGGACCCTGGACGTGTTTCCATACTGCTTTGACACCAGTCATGCAGTAGGAGGAACATGTGGGGACGTGGACCCTGGACATGTCTCCATGCTGCTTTGACACCAGTCATGCAGACGGAGGAACATGTGGGGATGTGGACCCTGGACGTGTCTCCATGCTGCTTTTTTTCTGTCATGCAGACGGAGTCATGTGCGGGGACATGGACCCTGGACGTGTCTCCACGCTGCTTTTACACCAGTCATGCAGACGGAGTCATGTGCGGGGACGTGGACCCTGATTTTGTCTTCATGCTGCTTTGACACCAGTCATGCAGACGGAGTCATGTGCAGGGACGTAGGCCCTCAACATGTCTCCATGCTGCTTTGACACCAGTCATGCAGATGGACACATGTGCAGGGACATGGACCCTGGACGTGTTTCTATGCTGCTTTGACACCAGTCATGCAGACGGACTCATGTGCAGGGACATGGACCCTGGACGTGTTTCCATGCTGCTTTGACACCAGTCATGCAGACGGACTCATGTGCAGGGACATGGACCCTGGACGTGTTTCTATGCTGCTTTGACACCAGTCATGCAGACGGACTCATGTGCGGGGACATGGACCCTGGACGTGTTTCCATGGTGCTTTGACACTTGTCATGCAGACGGACTCATGTGCAGGGACGTGGACCCTGGACATGTCTCCATGCTGCTTTTTTTTCTGTCATGCAGACGGACTCATGTGCGGGAACATGGACCCTGGACATGTCTCCATGCTGCTTTGACACCAGTCATGCAGATGGACTCATGTGCAGGGACACGGACCCTGGACGTGTTTCCATGCTGCTTTGACACTTGTCATGCAGACGGACTCATGTGCAGGGACATGGACCCTGGACGTGTTTCCATGCTGCTTTGACACCAGTCATGCAGACAGACTCATGTGCGAGGACATGGACCCTGGACATGTTTCCATGCTGCTTTGACGCCAGTTATGCAGACGGACTCATGTGCGGGGACGTGGACCCTGGACGTGTCTTCACGCTGCTTTAAAACCAGCTGGGCAAACGGAGTCATGTGCGGGGACATGGACCCTGGACGTGTCTTCATGCTGCTTTGACACCAGTCATGCAGTAGGAGGCATGTGCGGGGACATTGACCCTGGACATGTCTCCATGCTCCTTTGACACCAGTCATGCAGACGGAGGAACATGTGGGGACGTGGACCGTGGACATGTCTCCATGCTGCTTTTTTTTTTTTGTCCTGCAGACGGAGTCATGTGCGGGGACGTAGGCCCTCGACATGTCTCCATGCTGCTTTGACACCAGTCATGCAGATGGACTCATGTGCAGGGACATGGACCCTGGACGTGTTTCCATGCTGCTTTGACATCAGTCATGCAGACTGACTCATGTGCGGGGACATGGACCCTGGACGTGTTTCCATGCTGCTTTGACACCAGTCATGCAGACAGACTCATGTGCGGGGACATGGACCCTGGACGTGTTTCCATGCTGCTTTGACACCAGTCATGCAGACAGACTCATGTGCGGGGACATGGACCCTGGACGTGTTTCCATGCTGCTTTGACACCAGTCATGCAGATGGACTCATGTGCAGGGACATGGACCCTGGACATGTTTCCATGCTGCTTTGAGACTTGTCATGCAGACGGACTCGTGCAGGGACATGGACCCTGGACGTGTTTCCATGCTGCTTTGACACCAGTCATGCAGATGGACTCATGTGCAGGGACATGGACCCTGGACGTGTTTCAATGCTGCTTTGACACCAGTCATGCAGACGGAGGAACATGTGGGGACATGGACCCTGGACGTGTTTCCATGCTGCTTTGACACTTGTCATGTAGACGGACTTATGTGCAGGGACATGGACCCTGGACATGTCTCCATGCTGCTTTTTTTTCTGTCATGCAGATGGAGTCCTGTGCAGGGACATGGACCCTGGACATGTCTCCATGCTGCTTTGACACTAGTCATGCAGATGGACTCATGTGCAGGGACATGGACCCTGGACATGTTTCCATGCTGCTTTGACACTTGCAATGCAGACGGACTCGTGCAGGGACATGGACCCTGGACGTGTTTCCATGCTGCTTTGACACCAGTCATGCAGATGGACTCATGTGCAGGGACATGGACCCTGGACGTGTTTCAATGCTGCTTTGACACCAGTCATGCAGACAGACTCATGTGCGGGGACATGGACCCTGGACGTGTTTCCATGCTGCTTTGATGCCAGTCATGCAGACAGACTCATGTGCGGGGACATGGACCCTGGACGTGTTTCCAAGCTGCTTTGACACTAGTGATGCAGACAGACCTTATGTGCAGGGACATGGACCCTGGACGTGTTTCCAAGCTGCTTTGACACCAGTCATGCAGATGGACTCATGTGCGGGGACATGGACCCTGGACGTGTTTCCATGCTGCTTTGACACCAGTAATGCAGATGGACTCATGTGCGGGAACGTCGACCCTGGACATGTCCCCATGCTGCTTTGACACCAGTCATGCAGACGCAGTCATGTGCGGGGACATGGACCCTGGACGTGTATCCATGCTGCTTTGACACCAGTCATGCAGACGGAGTCATGTGCGGGGACATGGACCCTGGACGTGTTTCCATGCTGCTTTGACACCAGTGATGCAGACAGACTTATGTGCGGGGACGTGGGCCCTGGACATGTGTCTACGCTGCTTTGACACCAGCCATGCAGACAGAGTCACGTGCGGGGACGTGGACCCTGGACGTGTCTTCACGCTGCTTTGACACCAGTCATGCAGACAGAGTCGTGTGCAGGGACATGGACCCTGGACGTGTTTCCAATGCTGCTTTGGCACCAATCATGCAGACGGAGTCGTGTGCAGGGACATGGACCCTCATGGACCCTGGACGTGTTTCCAATGCTGCTTTGACACCAATCATGCAGACGGAGTCACGTGCAGGGACATGGACCCTGGACGTGTTTCCATGCTGCTTTGACACCAGCCATGCAGATGGAGTCACGTGCGGGGACATGGACCCTGGACGTCTCTTCACGCTGCTTTGACACCAGTCATGCAGACAGAGTCATGTGCGGGGACGTGGACCCTGGACTTGTTTCCAATGCTGCTTTGACACCAATCATGCAGATGGAGTCATGTGCGGGGACATGGACCCTGGACGTGTCTTCACGCTGCTTTAAAACCAGCTAGGCAGACGGAGTCATGTGCGGGGACATGGACCCTGGACGTGTCTTCACGCTGCTTTGACACCAGTCATGCAGTAGGAGGCATGTGCGGGGACATGGACCCTGGACGTGTCTCCATGCTGCTTTGACACCAGTCATGCAGACGGAGGAACATTTTGGGACGTGGACCCTGGACGTGTCTCCATGCTGCTTTTTTTTCTGTCATGCAGACGGAGTCATGTGCGGGGACATGGACCCTCGACATGTCTCTATGCTGCTTTGACACCAGTCATGCAGACGGAGTCATGTGCGGGAACGTGGACCCTGGACATGTCTCCATGCTGCTTTTTGTCCTGTCAGGTGGACGGAGGCATGTGCAGGGACATGCACCCTGGACGTGTCTCCACGCTGCGTAGACACAAGTCATGCAGACAGAGTCACATGCGGGGACATGGACCCTGGACGTGTCTTCATGCTGCTTTGACACCAGTCATGCAGACAGAGTCACGTGTGGGGACATGGACCCTGGACGTGTCTTCACGCTGCTTTGACACTAGTCATGCAGACGGAGTCATGTGCGGGGACATGGACCCTGGACGTGTTTCCATGCTGCTTTGACACTAGTCATGCAGATGGAGTCATGTGCGGGGACATGGACCCCCGACATGTCTCCATGCTGCTTTTTGTACTGTCATCTAGACGGAGTCATGTGCGGGGACGTGGACCCTGATTGTGTCTTCATGCTGCTTTGACACCAGTTGTGCAGACGGAGTCATGTGCAGGGACGTAGGCCCTCGACATGTCTCCATGCTGCTTTGACACCAGTCATGCAGACGGAGTCACGTGCGGGGACATGGACCCTGGACGTGTCTTCACGCTGCTTTGACACCAGTCATGCAGACGGAGTCATGTGCGGGGACGTGGACCCTGGACGTGTTTCCATGCTGCTTTGACACCAGTCATGCAGACGGAGTCACATGCGGGGACATGGACCCTGGACATGTCTCCACCCTGCTTTAAAACCAGCTTGGCAGACGGAGGCACGTGCGGGGACATGGACCCTGGACGTGTCTTCACGCTGCTTTGACACCAGCCATGCAAATTGACTCATGTGCGGGGACATTGACCCTGGACCTGGACATGTTTCCAATGCTGCTTTGACACCAGTCATGCAGACGGAGTCATGTGCGGGGACGTGGGCCCTGGACATGTGTCCACGCTGCTTTGACACCAGCCATGCAGATGGACTCATGTGCGGGGACATGGACCCTGGACGTGTCTTCACGCTGCTTTAAAACCAGCTAGGCAGACGGAGTCATGTGCGGGGACATGGACCCTGGACGTGTCTTCACGCTGCTTTGACACCAGTCATGCAGTAGGAGGCATGTGCGGGGACATTGACCCTGGACGTGTCTCCATGCTGCTTTGACACCAGTCATGCAGACGGAGGAACATTTTGGGACGTGGACCCTGGACGTGTCTCCATGCTGCTTTTTTTTCTGTCATGCAGACGGAGTCATGTGCGGGGACATGGACCCTCGACATGTCTCTATGCTGCTTTGACACCAGTCATGCAGACGGAGTCATGTGCGGGAACGTGGACCCTGGACATGTCTCCATGCTGCTTTTTGTCCTGTCAGGTGGACGGAGGCATGTGCAGGGACATGCACCCTGGACGTGTCTCCACGCTGCGTAGACACAAGTCATGCAGACAGAGTCACATGCGGGGACATGGACCCTGGACGTGTCTTCATGCTGCTTTGACACCAGTCATGCAGACAGAGTCACGTGTGGGGACATGGACCCTGGACGTGTCTTCACGCTGCTTTGACACTAGTCATGCAGACGGAGTCATGTGCGGGGACATGGACCCTGGACGTGTTTCCATGCTGCTTTGACACTAGTCATGCAGATGGAGTCATGTGCGGGGACATGGACCCCCGACATGTCTCCATGCTGCTTTTTGTACTGTCATCTAGACGGAGTCATGTGCGGGGACGTGGACCCTGATTGTGTCTTCATGCTGCTTTGACACCAGTTGTGCAGACGGAGTCATGTGCAGGGACGTAGGCCCTCGACATGTCTCCATGCTGCTTTGACACCAGTCATGCAGACGGAGTCACGTGCGGGGACATGGACCCTGGACGTGTCTTCACGCTGCTTTGACACCAGTCATGCAGACGGAGTCATGTGCGGGGACGTGGACCCTGGACGTGTTTCCATGCTGCTTTGACACCAGTCATGCAGACGGAGTCACATGCGGGGACATGGACCCTGGACATGTCTCCACCCTGCTTTAAAACCAGCTTGGCAGACGGAGGCACGTGCGGGGACATGGACCCTGGACGTGTCTTCACGCTGCTTTGACACCAGCCATGCAAATTGACTCATGTGCGGGGACATTGACCCTGGACCTGGACATGTTTCCAATGCTGCTTTGACACCAGTCATGCAGACGGAGTCATGTGCGGGGACGTGGGCCCTGGACATGTGTCCACGCTGCTTTGACACCAGCCATGCAGATGGACTCATGTGCGGGGACATGGACCCTGGACGTGTCTTAACGCTGCTTTGACACCAGTCATGGAGACGGAGTCATGTGCGGGGACGTGGACCCTGGACGTGTTTCCACGCTGCTTTGACACCAGCCATGCAGACAGAGTCACGTGCGGGGACATGGACCCTGGACGTGTCTTCACGCTGCTTTGACACCAGTCATGCAGACGGAGTCACGTGCGGGGACATGGACCCTGGACGTGATTCTATGCTGCTTTGACACCAGCCATGCAGATGGACTCGTGCAGGGACGCAGGCCCTCGACATGTCTCCATGCTGCTTTGACACCAGTCATGCAGATGGACTCATGTGCAGGGACATGGACCCTGGACGTGTTTCCATGCTGCTTTGACACCAGCCATGCAGATGGACTCATGTGCAGGGACATGGACCCTGGATGTGTTTCCATGCTGCTTTGACACCAGCCATGCAGATGGACTCATGTGCAGGGACATGGACCCTGGACATGTCTCCATGCTGCTTTGACACCAGTCATGCAGATGGACTCATGTGCAGGGACATGGACTCTGGACATGTCTCCATTCCTCAACTTCATCCTGTCAGGCAGACACAGACACGTGCGGGGACATGGACCCTGTATGTGTGTCCACGCTGCTTTGACACCAGTCATGCAGACAGAGTCATGTGCGGGGACATGAACCCTGGACGTGTCTCCACGCTGCTTTGACACCAATCATGCAGACGGAGTCATGTGCGGGGACATGGACCCTGGACGTGTCTTCACGCTGCTTTGACACCAGTCATGCAGACTGACTCATGTGCGGGGACATGGACCCTGGACGTGTCTCCACGCTGCTTTGACACCAGCCATGCAGACAGACTCATGTGCGTGGACATAGACCCTGGACGTGTCTCCACGCTGCTTTGACACCAGCCATGCAGACGGAGTCATGTGCGGGGACATGGACCCTGGACGTGTCTCCACGCTGCTTTGACACCAGCCATGCAGACGGAGTCATGTGCGGGGACATGGACCCTGGACGTGTCTCCACGCTGCTTTGACACCAGCCATGCAGACAGACTCATGTGCAGGGACATGGACCCTGGACGCGTTTCCATGCTGCTTTGACACCAGTCATGCAGACGGAGTCATGTGCGGGGACATGGACCCTGGACGTGTCTCCACGCTGCTTTGACACCAGCCATGCAGACAGACTCATGTGCGTGGACATAGACCCTGGACGTGTCTCCACGCTGCTTTGACACCAGCCATGCAGACGGAGTCATGTGCGGGGACATGGACCCTGGACGTGTCTCCACGCTGCTTTGACACCAGCCATGCAGACGGAGTCATGTGCGGGGACATGGACCCTGGACGTGTCTCCACGCTGCTTTGACACCAGCCATGCAGACAGACTCATGTGCAGGGACATGGACCCTGGACGCGTTTCCATGCTGCTTTGACACCAGTCATGCAGACGGAGTCATGTGCGGGGACGTGGCCCCTGGACATGTCTCCACGCTGCTTTAAAACCAGCTACGCAGACGGAGGCACGTGCTGGGACTAGGACCCTGGACGTGTTTCCATGCTGCTTTGACACCAGTCATGCAGACAGACTCATGTGTGGGGACGTGGGCCCTGGACGTGTCTTCACGCTGCTTTGACACCAGTCATGAAGACAGAGGCACGTGCAGGGACATGGACCCTGGACGTGTTTCCAATGCTGCTTTGACACCAATCATGCAGACGGAGTCATGTGTGGGGACATGAACCCTGGACGTGTTTCCATGCTGCTTTTACACCAGTCATGCAGACGGAGTCACGTGCGGGGACATGGACCCTGGACGTGTCTTCCCGCTGCTTTGACACCAGTCATGCAGACAGAGTCATGTGCGGGGACGTGGACCCTGGACGTGTTTCCAATGCTGCTTTGACACCAATCAGCAGACGGAGTCATGTGCGGGGACATGGACCCTGGACGTGTCTTCACGCTGCTTTGACACCAGTCATGCAGACAGAGTCATGTGCGGGGACATGGACCCTGGACGTTTCTTCACGCTGCTTTAAAACCAGCTAGGCAGACGGAGTCATGTGCAGGGACATGGACCCTGATCGTGTCTTCATGCTGCTTTGACACCAGCCATGCAGATGGACTCATGTGCAGGGACATGGACCCTGGACGTGTTTCCATGCTGCTTTGACACCAGCCATGCAGACGGAGTCACGTGCGGGGACGTGGACCCTGGACGTGTTTCCAATGCTGCTTTGACACCAGTCATGCAGATGGACTCATGTGCAGGGACATGGACTCTGGACATGTCTCCATTCCCCCTCTTCATCCTGTCAGGCAGACACAGACACGTGCCGGGACATGGACCCTGGACGTGTGTCCACGCTGCTTTGACACCAGTCATGCATTGGGAGGCATGTGCAGGGACATGGACCCTGGACGTGTCTCCACGCTGCTTTGACACCAGTCATGCAGACGGAGTCATGTGCGGGGACGTGGACCCTGGACATGTCTCCATGCTGCTTTTTGTCCTGTCAGGTAGACGGAGGCATATGCAGGGACATGCACCCTGGACGTGTCTCCACGCTGCGTAGACACAAGTCATGCAGACAGAGTCACATGCGGGGACATGGACCCTGGACGTGTCTTCATGCTGCTTTGACACCAGTCATGCAGACGGAGTCACGTGCAGGGACATGGACCCTGGACGTGTCTTCACGCTGCTTTGATACCAGTCATGCAGACAGAGTCATGTGCGGGGACATGGACCCTGGACGTGTCTTCACGCTGCTTTAAAACCAGCTAGGCAGAAGGAGTCATGTGCGGGGACATGGACCCTGGACGTGTTTCCATACTGCTTTGACACCAGTCATGCAGTAGGAGGAACATGTGGTGACGTGGACCCTGGATATGTCTCCATGCTGCTTTGACACCAGCCATGCAGACGGAGTCACGTGCGGGGACGTGGACCCTCGACATGTCTCCATGCTGTTTTGACACCAGTCATGCAGATGGACTCATGTGCAGGGACATGGACTCTGGACATGTCTCCATTCCTCAACTTCATCCTGTCAGGCAGACACAGACACGTGCGGGGACATGGACCCTGTATGTGTGTCCACGCTGCTTTGACACCAGTTATGCAGACGGAGTCATGTGCGGGGACGTGGACCCTGGACATGTCTCCATGCTGCTTTTTGTCCTGTCAGATAGACGGAGGCATGTGCAGGGACATGCACCCTGGACGTGTCTCCGCGCTGCATAGACACAAGTCATGCAGACGGAGTCATGTGCGGGGACGTGGACCCTGGACGTGTCTTCACGCTGCTTTGCCACCAGTCATGCAGACGGAGTCATGTGCGGGGACATGGACCCTGGACATGTGTCCACGCTGCTTTGACACCAGTCGTGCATTGGAGGCATGTGCAGGGACGTGGACCCTGGATGTGTCTCCATGCTTCTTTGATTCCAGTCATGCAGATCAAGTTAGGGATGTGTGGACATGGACCTTGGACGTGCTGCTTTTAGAGTGGTCAAGAGAAGATCCAACACTCCAATTATCCCCCCCCCCCCCCCCCCCAGGCTTCCACCACCTGGACGAGACTCAGAAGATGAAAAGTGGCCCTTTCAATGTACCATGATGCATCAACAGCCGAGTACTTCTACGTTGCCCTATGTGTTTAGTTTTTGTTGTTGTTGTCTTGAAAAATGAAAAATGTCCCACGTTTATAAAACAAGCTCTAATTTGGTCGCATTGTTTGTTGAAATAAAATGAGTTAATCGTGAATCCTGTTCTGTCTTCCTTACTTGAAGCATGTGAATTTGTCTTGTAGCAACATGATCCACTGAACCAAGAAATCTTCTTACAAATCTTTAAACTCAACTTGAAATTTCTTCAGGGCAACTCTTAACTTGCAATATTTAGTATAATTTAAAACTCATTTTATGGAAGTTTATTTGCTAATATTGGGTCATTGGAATAAAAATATGTTGGAAAGTTAAACCTGCAACAGTAAAATATCCATTTCCCTGTTTCTGGCTACTTGCCACTTCAGCATGATGAACTGCATGGAGTTTACCTTGTATGCAAGCAGGGAATTCACAGGTAAAATCGCTGCTAGAAACTGCCATCTGCTGGAAAACTGGACACAATTTGGTTGTCAAATCAAAGTTTAAACTACCCCAAACTGAAGCAAACCTAAGTGATGAGCAACACCATGTATAATCTGTCAATCTGAAAATCATGCTCAACATGATGCTTTTGCAATTCTACTTAACATTTTTTAAATGATGAGAAATATTGTAAAAATCCATAAAACAGGCAACGTTAGGTATTTAGTTTAATCCTGCGGAAGATGGGAGGGAAGAAGCTGCAGAGTTCTGAGTGTAATATTTGGATATATTTGTGGATTTTCAAGTGTTGTCATGCACCTTATTGTGCTCAACCCACACGGGCTTACAAGACACGACAAAATACACTTTTACAATTCAAGAATGTCAGCAGAAAAGTAATCTTATACAACAACCTTGAATACATACATAATGATTACATAATATGTACTCTTGTGTAGGGTTGGTATAGTATGCTGTGGTAATAATGGAAAGATGTCATTTCTCACTGTCTTCCTACACAGTAAAATCCTCAGTGTTAAATTTGAGTTGTTAAATCCTATTAACTCTTTCAGAGTAATTCTAACACCATTAAGAGTAAAATCACCACCAGTGCAGGTGAAAATTTTCAGAGTTAAAACAAGTTTCCTCTTTCAGTGTATAATTAACTATCAAGTGTAACTAAGTGCACTCAGGAAGACTCCGCCCTCTTTAGTTGAATATTTCCCATCAGGCTTTGTGACTTCCCTGTATGGTCCTGCACCGCGAGTTAAGTAGATAGTTGATCCCTTTGGGTCTCCTTGGTCATTAGTGTGTGTTTACCAGCATATGTTGTTGAAGATTACAGTCTGTTCTGTGCACCAGCACACACCTGACAGCTGTCATAGCAAAAAGCTTTTCTTCAACAACTGACACAAATTCTGTGACGCTGTTATGAGCGTGAGTGGTGGTTCAGTCCATTGCTCAGTTCATGATGGGATGGATGTTATTATCAAAACTTTGTTGTGTGCTTAGTGTGCACCTCCGTGAACTCAATACAGGTGCAAAAAGTATTTACATTTGAGTTGATTTATCACCACAAGCGAGTAACTCTTTAACACTGTTGAGAATCAGATTAACTCTATCCAGTGTTATTAACCTACAGTGTTAAGTTCTATTAACACTGTACAGTGTAAGCCAGTGTTAAATTTTAACTCAATTATGAGTTAATTTTACTCGGAAATTTCAACACTATGGAAAGAGTTAATTCAACACTATTTTGATAAGGACCAAATACACTCAGATACAGTGTTAAATTTAACTCTATAAGTGTTGATTTAACACTGCAAAATTTGCTGTGTACTTTTCAAAATTATTCCATGGGCTGGGTTTCCCCCAGTGTAAATAAACTTGGTCCCCCCAGTTTTCATCTGTAGTCACATGTTTAAATATTGAAATAATACAAAGAATGACTTGGCACTGCCCCTTAGTTTTAACTGCAAACAACACACATCTTACACACACAGTCATGAGCGGGGGGTGGGGGCAGGGTCCTTTCATACCCCAGTCTCCCGGGCGCTACTGGGGGAGGGGGGGGACAGTGGCTGCTTCACGCGCCAGTGGTTAAGGCTGGCTGCATTGCGGGGGATCTGCTGGCCTGGGGGATGCCTGGCCTGCTGCGTCCGGGGGTGGGGGATGGGGGTGGTGGTGGGGGGGGACATGTTGGGGGCTTGGAGCTCACGGCTCCTTCCCCGGCCCGAGCTACCACTCAGGAGGCACGAGGGCATGGGCAAGAGAGAGGTGGGTATGTAAGAATAATGAATGAGAGTGTGAAAGAGGAAATGTGGGAGGGAGGAACTTGGGCTGGAAGAGGGAGGAGATGTGGGTAAGTGGTTGGAGGAAAGGGGGGATGGAGGAAGGAGTGGCATGCTCGTGAGTGTCTAGTAGGGATGGTCATGAGGGGCTGAAGGAAGGAAGGGCGGGAGTGTGATAGGTCAGAGGGATGGGCGGGGCTGGACATGTAAGGGGGGACTGTATGGGGTATTGGGGGTATAGGGAGGTGGGGGCGTATGTGTGGGGGGGTAGGGAGGGGTTGGTGCAGCTATGTGGGGGGAGTGCATGTGTGTGTTAGAGGGTATGAGGAGGTGGGGGTAGGTGTGGACGGTAGAGGGAGGAGAGTGTTGGGGGTGGAGGGAGGAGTGAGTGTGGGTATGTAAGGTCGGAGAGCGGAGTGGGTGGGTGTATGTGTGTGTGTGGGGGGTACACGGAGGTGTTGGGTAGGGCTGGGCGGTGTGGGCGGAGGTTCGTATCTCGGTGTTCGTGCCGGGCATCTTGGTGTCGGTGTGGTGCGGTGTGGCTGCGGGTTGGTTGGGGGCCGGGCGCTTTGGTGGGGGGTGCGGTTTTGTTTGTGGCTTCCGGGGCTTTTTGTGCGGGGCGGGCGCGGGGGGATCTGTATCTTGTATGTGGTTGCTCTTGCGGTATTGATGTCTTGGGTGCCCGTGTCTCGATGCGGGGGCGGTGACGGTATATCTTTCAGCCCTAGTGTTGGGGTAGGTGTGTGGGGAGTGTTTGTGTGAGCGTGGTGGCGGGGTAGGGGGTGGTAGAGGTGGTGGCGCCCTGGTGTCAGGTGTGTGGGCAGGGACGTTGGGGTGGGGGCTGGCCTGCCCTGGGGGGGCGTCGTCTGGGGGGTCCGGTCCTCCTGGGTTTCGGTTGGGCCGCCCGGGTCCGGGGGGGGGGGTGGCTGCTCCTGGGCGCTTGGGCCCTGGGCCCGGCGCTGTCTCCGCTCCGGGGGACGCCCGGCGCCCGGTGGGGTCGGCAGCTGCTGGTCTTGGTCCGCTGGGGCCTGGGCCCCCAGACTGCAGGGGGCTCCGGCTGGGGCCGCCTTTTGCCGCCCTTCGGGGGATGCATGTCCGCTCTTTGGGGGGGGGGTAGCTGGGATCTGGGCCTCTGGGTGGCTGCTGGGGGCATGGGTCGTGAGCCTTGCGGGCTTTCTCCTCCTTGCAGAGACGAGGTTGCATCTGCATGACTGTATCACCACGGAGCACCCTTTATTATGCATGTTGACACTGTGACACTGCTTCCCATTGCGATGACTAGGTTGTACCTCTTCTCTACTTCCCATTGCGCTGACTAGGTTGTACCTCTTCTCTGCGTAGTTCTGCGTGTGTTTGTGTGTGTTTGTATGATTTTGTTTTCCAACAGAGACCTTGGTTGTTTAGGGATCGCGGTACAGATGTACCAGTGAACTGTGTAAGTGGATTCATGTTTTCTCTCCTCTCTCTCTTCCTCTTCCTTACTCCTTTCTCTCTGTTCCACTTTCTATCATTACCTCTGTTAACTTTCATTTCTCCCTTGTCAGGCCCAGCAGTATGAAATGGAATGGTGTAATAGACAAATGTTTATTTAAAGAAATAAAATGAACTAGAACTGCAAGCAGTTATCACGGGTTCCAAGCCCATCCACGCACCGCCTT
>JALJCO010011366.1:0-11374 GCA_023101725.1 Atherinomorus stipes | reverse complement strand
ATTCACATCAAGTGTGGTTGGATGGTGCAGAACAGGCTGGTTACAGGAAAAAGGATGTAGGTAAGAATGTTGATGATGAAAGAGGAAGTGGGATAATTCAAACATGCAAGTCAAGTAAAAGAAAAAATCTACAGCTAGATAATTTTAAATGTGTGAAAGTGACATTACTGAACCTGGAGAAGCACCAAATCTGTCAAATGAGGACTTATTTTGCATCTATCCTGTCTCTTCTCTGAGTTCTCTCCACCTGGTAAAAGTCAGGCCAATATGTCCACTCCTGTCACTCTCACTTTTGCTGTCACTTTCACTCTTTCTTTCCCTTACAAATTACAATAATGCCCTCCTGTACTGTTTTGCTGAATCAGCCATGGTGAACCTCTAAAATGAGCAGTGTGTTGATATCCAGTTGTTGGTGTTGGTTTTCTAAAATAAAACATACTGTAGCTGTTAGATGATGCTTCGAGCTAGAAACAGAAAATTGTGAAGTGATGTTTCTCAGCCTCAGGAATGATGAACGTCAGAGTACCATCAAAACAAGTCAGAAGCACAGAGTTTAAAGATCGGAAACTTAGATTAGTTTGACTGTGAGTAATTGTGCATTGATTTTGTTGATAGAGGCTCTGATCTCTTTTTAGTCTTTAGTAATGTGGTCTGACTCACTTGAGGCGCTGAGCTGACGTTACCCCACTTCTCCCGTTTGGATGCTTTATTGTTATAGCACAAATCGATCTAGGATTCCAAATCTTCAACGCCTTCTTCTCTGGAGGATTCCAGTTTAGTATCTTATTATCAGATCATGCTAAGCAGTTTAAGCAGTAGATCTCTGGATTGTTTTCAGCCGAGCTCATGTCTTAGAGACTTCTCATGGTCGTCATCTTCCCTTCAAGCCAATGTTGTTCTGGCTTGTTTTTGGCTGACCTATTGAAAAAATCTGTCCAAGGATGATAATAGAAATATGAACATGGTAATTGTAGTGATAAAGCATGGTAGTAATGAAATTTTAATGGCACTTATTGTTTTTACTGTCATTATTTTTCTACGTCTTTTTCTATTGGTTTTGTTTTTGCTATCAGTATTGCAAATATACAGTACGTCCTCTCAATTGTTATGTGAATGGCTACATCCAATAGTTGCAAAAGTGAGAGAGAAAAAAAGTATTGCTGGGTTTTTTATTTTTAGAAATCAAGACTTAAACTTAAATTCAGATTGATTTTTTTTTGTTCAAATTTGTAGAAATAAACTTTTCTGATTGATTTTAATGTTTAATTTTGTGTAAATGGGAAGGTCCTGCAGATCAATGTTTTTGCCTCACTGTCACCTTTGTTGTTGGGGGTCACTTGCTTTCCCCTAGCTGGCATTCAAGCACTGCAGTCGCTTTATTAATGCCGCGTGGACTTCAGGGGTGGTAACTACCGACCACAGTGCATCCCATCGCCTGATTCCCTGAAATGCCAACATCCACTTAAAAGCAACGCATGTACTGGGAAAGGCTGGAAAGAGCCATGGAACTATCTCTCTAAAACTGGGAAGCCCAAGATAATTTCAAAGGGTCATCAGACCACTTTTAAAAAAAGTTCATACAAAGCGCTCATACAAAGAAATTAATCTGTGGAATGGATGTGTTAAATTTTTGGAACGTATTTACGCATAAAGTTATTATTTATGCCATATTGAAAATCCAAATTTGGCATTATCTTAGCGAAGAGAATCTGATTTTCTCAACAGTAAAAGAAATCCACCAAAAACCACATTTTCCTATTTCATAAGGAAATTTTGACAGCTTTCAAGCCTCAGATTTAGAGGATGACTGACAGGTGGACAATCCAGCTGCCATATAAAGCCTGCCATGGTTTTGGTTGGAACAATGCTGGACAGGATTTACACTCTCTGGACCAGGGATGTCCACTTCAGTATCACACAATACAGAAGTGGACTTCTGTCACACAATTAACAACTTGGTCATCACATTTGACATTTTGAGTCAATGTCTAGTTGGTGTCAGTAATGTATGGGCTCCTTGCATGGCCACAGCCATGAAAACAAGTAAAGAGTAATTTCATCCACATACAGTAATGGTTGACTGTGACAGAGCAGAATAGAATAATTTTAAAAAAAAACTGTCAAACTAATGTTTGGTAGCTTGGGAGTCATGGCTCAAAAGGTTTTGGAATCACTGCCCTATAATCAATCAGTCAATCTTTATCAGTCAACCTTTATCACAAATATAAATGCAACACAAAGTGCTTTACATCAAAGACACTACAGAACTTTTTGGCATTTTCTCAAACTTGTCACATACTCTACAAGAAGCAAGAACTTTCTTCTTGTTCTCGAGGCCACAAGAACAAAAGCTCTCGCAGATGTTATTTAAAATGTCTTGCACCTTGTTCTCCACACCCTGGCTGGGCAGGAACTTTATTCTAATAGGGCTCAAGAAGTATTGTGTGATTGATAGGACATTTGAGTGCAGTGTTAACTTACAGGTGCTGGAAGCAAAGTCGTTACTTTTGCATTTCCGCAGATGTGAGGCTGAATGGATAGTTTTAATAAACAGCTGATCGAGGTCATGAACAAATATAAACACCACCGCGTCCATACTGTAACCCTGTCCTGCCCCCACGGACAAAGTTTGTTGCAAATGTATAAATATTGGGTCAACACCATGCCCCCCTGCAGCCAGTTGTGAACAAAGCTTCTTGTGGAGAATATAATGATTGGATAGAAGTTGTTTCTGGGTGAGGAGTTGTCTTCATCTAATGACAGAGCTACCGCCTGCCGCACACGAGAGCTTTCTGCTGAGCTAAAAGTCATTTGAGACCGTTTGCTCAGCAGATAGCTCGCTGTGTGCGCCTAATTTTCAACAAGTTTTCTGCCTCACGAAGCCTTGAGGTGAAAATGAAATGTTTCATATTTTTTACCATGCGAGACAAAAAAACTCCCCATTTGCACTCAACTTGAGCCATCTGCTGAGGGCAGAAGTTCTACTGTAGCGACAACTCAAAACGTGTCCACCGATCACGATTTCAAGATGGCAGCTCGCAGCAACATAGTCCGTTACATTTTAGAGGATAAAATGGTGGAAATGCAGCCACATCATACCTGCCTATATGATGTTTTTCATCCTCTTCAAAAACATCCATCCAAAATCCATCTCTGTCTAAGTTTCATTCATTTTTCTTACACAACTTCTTCTTTCAAGTTTAATGGCGGTTGGCAAAATCAAAGGTGCATTACGGCCAAGTGGTTTGATTCTACTATAGTACAGTATGTCGCATACAATTCAATAAAAACAACACTTCATAAAAAGAGATAAAATAAATAGATGAAAATTAAATATAACACAATTCAGTCTAACTAAAAGATCCTCAAAACTTTTCTGCCTTCAGTTTTTCGATTTTTTTGCAAAATAAAATCAAATCTTTTAACATCATGACAGAGGGCTTCCATCTTGAAATCTTGTTATCTGCGGACATGTTTTGATTGGTCACTAGATATTCTGCCCTCAGCAGACAACTCAAGTTAAGCGCACATAGTGAGTTTTTCGCCTTGCAAAGCAAAAAATATCAAACGTGTTTGATTTTCACCTCAAGGCCTCGTGAGGCAGAAAACTCACCAAAAATCAGGCGCACACGGCGAGCTATCTGCTGAGCAAACGGCCTCAAATGACTTTTAGCTGAGCAGAAAGCTCGTGTGCGACAGGCATGAAGGTGTTGCGCTCTGTGGGGATAAACTCATCGACCGCAGTAGAAACCAGTCACTCGAATTCTCAAGAAAAAAGAAAAATCTGATGCAGTGAAGAAAAGGAAGTACTCTGCGGCAAAAAGAGCTTTAGATAATGGACGCCCAAACACCAGGGTTAATATTGGTTTGGCTTTTACTGTCTTCAGAGCTTTGAAGGAGAGGCTTGGGGCTGAAGAGCGATGCGGCCATTAACCTGAGGGGAGGGGCTCTTGGCTGAATAGTTTTTAGAAACAGAAACGGGGGGAAACTCCAGATTCTACCTTTAAGGTAAAAAAAAAAGTTACATTGTGGACCTTTAAAAAAAGAATGAAAATAAGCTAATCTTTTGATGTTCAACATTTTTATTGAGTATTAAAGGAACAAATGATGCACAGACCCAGATGCAGTCCCACCTGTACTGGCCTCATCCTGTCTGTCTCACACACAGACACACATGTTTTTTGTTGCTAAGCTAATTTCACAAAGCTTTCAGAATTAGGCACTCATAACTGTGGGAAGTTGTATTTACCAAATTCTACATCCTGTTAAAGACCAGATCATTCTAATTATGTCATGAAATGTAAAAAAAATATCTTCTAACATTACAAAATCTGCTTTATCATTATTCCAGACTGGTATTCACATCTTCCCATTACCTCATTACTCTTCATACAATTGAATGCAGGCATAGTGAGCGCTTTGTTGGCTTTTACGGATACTTTGCTGCTCATATAATGACTCAGAAATTGTCTGTAAAGGTCCTTGCTAATGACGAGAAATGACATGAAATGAATGGCACAGCATGTCACAAATCGTTCATTCTTGTTATTGGCGCAACAGCCTGTGATTTCTCTAAAAGCCTGTAATTTCTCTCTCATAGTGGACCAGTACTGAGAGTACAGGGAGGACCTGTGGTTGGCCTGTTTATTGTGTGTTTGCGTTTACGAGTGTCAGTCACTGGATGGGTGGAATTACTTTCTCTCGCCATTTGTGGAAATGTCAACTGAGGTAAAGGCCCTGAATTATTTACTACTACTGCTGCTGCTATAGTATGCATCCAGTTGTTACCCCATCTCCATCCACACATGATCACAGCCAGTCGTGCACACAGTATAGCCAAAAACAGATTTTACTTTTCAGTTTGTTCTCTGTTCTTATTATGTGCAGCTCTGAAGATAAATTGGCTTTCAGCCTTAAGTGCAACTATGTCATTCATCTCAGCATGTGGTTGCACATCTCATCTTTAATTAGATGTCTTAGCAAGATGAGAGTGATGGTCCCAGTCTTACTGCTGTGACTACAGTTCATCAAAGCTTACAGATGATCCAAGACAGCATCTTGTCCACAGGACAGTCTCTAGTGTTTGGTCCTGATACAAATTTTCATGAGGATATTTATGTTCTTTTATTTGGTTTGTTTTTTGGTCATTAAATCACTGGCTTAACTGATAAATGTTGCATCACTTACATGCATACAAACCCATTTAATTGTAAAACTCTCCTATGAAAAATAGTCATATAAAATTCAGTTACATACAGTTTACAGTTTTTCTTGTTTCAGTGCAAAAAAAAAATGTGGTGTCCATATAACAAAAGAAGACTGGCGGACGCTCAGGCAAATGAAGCTTAAAATTCAGTCAAATCTACAGTTAAATAAATAATGTATACCTCAGTTTTTCAGCAGCACTTTTAATAAACAGAAACAACATCACACTATCATAGAAAAATAGTCTAAAAAAGTAAAGATATTGTTCCAATTCATCCGTAACAACATGTTCCTCTAAAAACATAGACAAAAGCCGAAATCAGTGACCAGCAATAAAAGGGAAAGGGCAGCAGCTGCTGACCGGACTGCCTGCCAAGGTGTTGCTGCAGGCTTTAGTAGTTCCATCTCCCCTGGGAAAACCATGTTCCACATCCCTGAGGGAGACACGGGAATGAAGCACGTTGGTTGGATTTGAGTTTTCTTTGGAAAAAAAAAAAGATGCAATTACTGCTTGTTGAGAAATAGCCTGAGTTGCATGTGAATATGATGTGATAAAATATTGGCACACATTTTACCTCCAAAGCACACACACTTCATATAAAAGCAGGAGGCACTAGCAGGAACATATGCTCTCACGCTGTACTCCTTTTCTACTTCTTCTGTATGTTTATGATTCAGATTCATGAAGCCTCAGGACAAGTTACTTGTCTGAATAAGATGAAACATAATTTCCATCTCATGTGGAGTCTCGTGCTTCTATATGCACTGTCACAGGCAGATCAGTTACACTTCTCTGTTGGCATTGTCATCTGAGTACAGATACCTTAACCTTAACTTACTTTTGACTTGGAAATTGTCCAGGTTTTATATTACTGCAAATTGATGAGTATCAAATGTGCAGAGATCTTTTTTATTTTCTTGCATGTCTTTCTTTTATTTAAAGAGACAAAACTACACAACCAAATTTATATGCAATTGCCAGCAGGGCCACAGTGTGTGTGTGTGTTTATATGTGTGACTAAGGAGGGGCAGGCAGTAAAATCGGCTATGACAGCCACAAATGAGGCTTTTAAAAGCACTTTGCCTGTACTAAATCACAACATCTCACTATGTCACCTGATGACCAATAAGAAAGGCCAGGAATGTGGCATGGAAGCTAAAGTCTCATTAGCAGGCGGTGTGTACACATGTCTGGGATGATGAGCGCTGGCATGAAGGCTTCCTGGATAAGTTTTAAACCTTGTTAGAGCCTTCAGACTTTGAGCCAACTTTCTTCAGAAAGGCTTTGAATTAAACAAGACTGGATGTGGGCCTTCAGCGTTGATCCCTGTCAGCAGCTGCCAAAAGCTTGAGTCTTCCTATCATCACTATTTGCTCTTGACAACTACAGAGTGTCTGTCATATACAGGGAGCAACAGACTGCGGCAAAATGTGGGGTCCATTGAGGCACGGAGGCCTGCGATCTGTGGTGCCATTGTGACAACAAGGCTTGCTTCAAAGGCAGCTCCTCCATCTCGACCCTTTGTGCATAAAAATACCCACAATATGTGAGAACAGCTTGAAAACCACAGCATCCAGCGAGGTATGGTGCCCCAAGGCTGCTAGGATATGGTGACATTGAGAAACAGTATTGCAAGGGGTTTTCATGTCTCATATAAACAGATAGAGGGCTGTGAAACTGTTAAGCCTTATGACACAAAGAGAATGGCAGATGAAATGCTTAAGATTTCTGTCAGTGTGTGCTTTTATGTTGAAAATGGTGGTCCGCTGTAGCTGCAAACACATACAAAAGCAATCACACTAAGCCAAAATACTTGAGCTGAAGTCTAAAAGACACTAAAGCATTTTCTGAAATGATCCAACGCTTGTGGCTGTAATGCAATCAAAGTGAAATTAGACGTTTCTATGGAAGTTGAAAACTTTTGTAGACTATTTTGATGTAATTATCTAAAGATCATTGTTCATTATTCCATTATCTCAAGACGGCGAAGCTCATTTTGAGAGCAAGTTCATTTTAATCATTTAAAAAAATCTGCCTTTTGTTTTCTCAAGACACCCGTGACTGGTTTTCACAAGGCAACAGCACAGGATTGCTAACAAGATGAGCTCAGAACTGTCAGTGTCACTGCTTATCTGGAGAATTCATTTTCATCTTATAGAGATGACCTAAATCATTCTGGTATCTCAAGTAATACCAGAAGTATCTCCTTGTTATTCAGACATAATGTGATACTTAACTCCAGCTCCATTCCCACCACAGAGCCAGCCTGTCTGACCAGTCTGTTTGTGTCCCCTTCCTGGGCTTCTTTCCCCACTTCCACCCCTTCAGATGTGTTGGCGGTCTACCATCCCCTTGCATCCTCCTTGCATCACCTGCATCATTGAAATTAGAAAAAGGTTTTAAGCACGGCAGCTATTGGCCTGTGCACTTTTAAACATAACTAGAAAATTTCTGAAGAAATTTTGAATGCTGCCAATCTGCTACCCACGTCGAACAGAGCGGCAGCCATGTTACAAAGATGGATTAACAGACAGAAAGACAAAGCTGTGAGACAGACTGTGACACAGACAGAGAGTGCGTGAGACAGACTGAGAAAGACAGACAGAAGGTGAGTGAGACAGACTGAGAAAACACAGAAAGATGCTGAGTGAGACAGAGACTGAGACAGACTGACTGTGAGTAACACAGACACCGTGAGACAGACAGATAGACACTGTGAGACAGACTGAGAGAGAGACAGAAAGACACTGAGACAGACAGATACTTAGATAGACACTGACAAACAGACAGACACTGTGAGACAGACGGATACTTAGATAAATAGAGAGACACTGAGACAGACAGATAGACACTGACAGACAGACGGACAGACACTGTGAGACAGACAGATACTTAGATAGATAGAGAGACACTGAGACAGACAGAAGACACTGTGATACGGACAGATACTTAGAGAGACACTGAGACAGACAGACAGATAGACAGATAGATAGATAGATAGATAGATAGATAGATAGATAGATAGATAGATAGATAGATAGATAGATAGATAGATACTGTGACACAGATATACAGACAGACAATGTGACAGACAGATACTTAGACACTGAGAGACAGACAGACACTGTGAGACAGACTGTAAGTGAGAAACAGAATGTGAGTCGAACTGTGTGAGACAGAGACAGACTGAGTCGAACAGAGACTGTGAGATAGACTGTGAATGAGACATAGACTGTGAGACAGACTGTAAGTGAGACAGAGACTGTGAGATAGACTGTGAATGAGACATAGACTGTGAGACAGACTGTTAGCGAGACAGAGACTGTGTGAAAGACTGTGAGTGTGACAGAGACCGTGAGGCAGAAAGACACAGACAGACAGAAAGATAGATCATCCACAGGACTGACAGGAGGCCAAGACTGGTGAACAGAGGGTTCAAGGGGAGGAGGAAGACTGAGAAAGGAAGCACAGACATGTTTGAATATAAAGAGAGAGGTTCTAGTATTGAGGACATGGTGAGACACCAAATAAGTGGACAGAGGGACAGTCATGATGACCTCAGTGGATTTGAACCTCCAGTTTGATCATACATTGGTTTATAGATGAGGAATTAAGTCAAAGGTGAAACTAATTAACACAGCAGGGAGAACTGCTTAGGTTGTCATGACAACGCAGCACCTGTGTGTGTGTGTGTGTTCACAGAATGTCAGTTAATTTCAGTTAGAGACTTTATGCTTTAGTTTTCTATGGGAAAATGCTGAATCGTCCACTGCGAGAAAACCGTAACAGATATCAAAATAATTTTTTTCACCGTGAGCGCCATGAGGCTTTCAGGAACTCAGGAATGTATTTTATTTCATCCTAAGTGGAACAGAATTTAAATGGTGACAGTTTTAAGAATCAGGGCTTTTTGAACTTTCCGTCTAGATTACAATGGAGAGATATAGGAGCAAAATGGTGACTTTGTAAGATTCCGAGAGCCGTAGTTCGAAAACGGTGCGTCTGAGCAAAAAATGTGCGGAAGGATGAAATGAAGCCAACAAGATTTCCTACGTTTTGATGTAAAAATTATGTCTGTACGATGAACGGTGTGGGAGTTATGGCCATTTGTTTCAAAGTTGGAAATGCTTCAAAAGTTAGAGTGCGGCAGAGTGCGGAGGGATTTGGGGATTTTTCCCATTTTTCATAAAACGTAACTTACCATTGTGTCAAAACCGTAACAGATATGTACATATCCTTTCACATGGTTAAAGTTTCAGCTTTCGTGACCCGTTTAAACTTTGAATGGTGTTTCTATGTTATGGTATGGCTGAGCTACAGAGGTCCAAAGTGACCTGGGTTCTTGGTTTTTCCTCAGCTGTTTCCGACCAAACCCCATTCATTCCTATGGGACCGAAAATCGCAGTTTTTTGCGAATTGCGTGAACACCGTTTGAGTTTTGCGCGGACAAATAACAAGCACACCGATCCCGGCCGAGACGCACGTTTTGATATAGCTTATGTGGGGGTGCTGGCAAAGCCCTGGGAGGAGTAGGCCGTCAAAAAACAGGGTGGAAACTGGATAATAATAACGCGGAACTAGAAAATTTCTGAAGAAATTTTGAATGCTGCCAATCTGCTACCCACGTCGAACAGAGCGGCAGCCATGTTACAAAGATGGATTAACAGACAGAAAGACAAAGCTGTGAGACAGACTGTGACACAGACAGAGAGTGAGTGAGACAGACTGTGAGTCGAACAGAGACTGTGAGATAGACTGTGAATGAGACATAGACTGTGAGACAGACTGTTAGCGAGACAGAGACTGAGATAGACTGTGAATGAGACATAGACTGTGAGACAGACTGTTAGCGAGACAGAGACCGTGAGGCAGAAAGACACAGACAGACAGAAAGATAGATCATCCACAGGACTGACAGGAGGCCAAGACTGGTGAACAGAGGGTTCAAGGGGAGAGGAAGACTGAGAAAGGAAGCACAGACATGTTTGAATATAAAGAGAGAGAGAGTTCTAGTATTGAGGACATGGTGAGACGCCAAATAAGTGGACAGAGGGACAGTCATGATGACCTCAGTGGATTTGAACCTCCAGTTTGATCATACATTGGTTTATAGATGAGGAATTAAGTCAAAGGTGAAACTAATTAACACAGCAGGGAGAACTGCTTAGGTTGTCATGACAACGCAGCACCTGCGTGTGTGTGTGTCACAGAATGTCCGTTAATTTCAGTTAGAGACTTTATGCCTTAGTTTTCTATGGGAAAATGCTGAATCGTCCACTGCGAGAAAACCGTAACAGATATCAAAATAATTTTTTCACCGTGAGCGCCATGAGGCTTTCAGGAACTCAGGAATGTATTTTATTTTATCCTAAGTGGAACAGAATTTAAATGGTGACAGTTTTAAGAATCAGGGCTTTTTGAGCTTTCCGTCTAGATTACAATGGAGAGATATAGGAGCAAAATGGTGACTTTCTAAGATTCCGAGAGCCGTAGTTCGAAAACGGTGCGTCTGAGCAAAAAATGTGCGGAAGGATGAAATGAAGCCAACAAGATTTCCAACGTTTTGATGTAAAAATTATGTCTGTACGATGAACGGTGTGGGAGTTATGGCCATTTGTTTCAAAGTTGGAAATGCTTCAAAAGTTAGAGTGCGGCTAGAGTGCGGAGGGATTTTGGGATTTTTCCCATTTTTCCTAAAACGTAACTTACCATTGTGTCAAAACCGTAACAGATATGTACATATCCTTTCACATGGTTAAAGTTTCAGCTTTCGTGACCCGTTTAAACTTTGAATGGTGTTTCTATGTTATGGTATGGCTGAGCTATAGAGGTCCAAAGTGACCTGGGTTCTTGGTTTTTCCTCGGCTTGTTTCCGACCAAATCCCATTCATTCCTATGGGACCGAAAATCGCAGTTTTTTGCGAATTGCGTGAACACCGTTTGAGTTTTGCGCGGACAAATAACAAGCACACCGATCCCGGCCGAGACGCACGTTTTGATATAACTTTTGTGGGGTTGCTGGCAAAGCCCTGGGAGGAGTAGGCCGTCAAAAAACATGACGGAAACTGAAAAAGTTTAATAATAACTAGAAAATTTCTGAAGAAATTTTGAATGCTACCAATCTGCTACCCACGTCGAACAGAGCGGCAGCCATGTTACAAAGATGGA
>JALJCO010011365.1:0-34771 GCA_023101725.1 Atherinomorus stipes | reverse complement strand
TGACATCACAGCACGTAGTTGCTTACCCCTGTTTGATGTCTATGACATCACAACATTTAGTTGTTCTATACCTTTTTGATGTCTATGACATCACAGCATGTAACTGTTTTTACCTGTATGATGTCTGTGACATCACAGCATGTAGCTCTTTTATAGCTGTATAATGTCGTTGGCATCTCAGCATGTAGATGTTCATAACTTTATGATGTCTATGACATCACAGCCAGTAGCTGTTTATACCTTGTGCATGACTCCCCGCTGTTTTCTTTATACCTGTGTAATGTCTATGACATCACAGCCTGTAGCTGTTTATATGCCTGTATGATGTCTGTGACATCACAGCATGTAGTTGTTTATACCCGTTTGATGTCTGTGACATCACAGCATTTAGTTGATTTTTACCTCTATGATGTCTGTGACATCACAGCATCTACCTGTCTATACCTTTAAGGATGTCTATCACATCACAGCATGTCGCTGTCTGTACCTTTATAATGTGTAGGATTCAACATTTAGTTGTTTATTTCTTTATGATGTGTCTATGACAACACAGTATGTAGCTGTTTTTACCTGAACTATATCTGTATATCTCAGCATGAAGCTATGCATCCCTGTATGATATCTTAAAAACATAACTGGCCGCGGCTGTTATACCTGTATGATATCTATGACATTACATTATGTAGTTGTTTGTAACTCTACCATGTTTATGACATCACAGCATGTAGTTGGTCATTCCTGCATGTAGGCTTTGACATCACAGCATGTAACTCTTTTATACATGTATGTCTATGCAGTGCCATCACAACATGTAGCTGTCTATACCTGTATGATGTCTATGACATCACAGCATGTAGCTGTTCTTACTTGCATGATGTCTATGACTGTTTTTACCACTGTATGATGTCTATACCTTTATAGTATCTTTGACAGTACAGCATGTGGCTGTCTATGCCTGTATGATGTCTATGACATCACAGCATGGAGCTGTTAAAAACGTGTATGATGTCTATGACATCACAGCATATAGCTGTTTATACCTTCACGGTGACTATGACATCAAAGCATTGACCTTTTTATACCCGTATGATGATTTTTCTTTTTTTTATAACATGTTTGATGTCTATGACATCACAGCCTAGCGGTTTATACCTGAATGATTTCTGTGACATCACAGCATGTAGCTGTTTATACCCTGTATGATGTCTATGACATCACACTATGAGCTGTTTATTATTGTATTATGTCTATGAAATCACAGCATGTAGTTGTTCATACTTGCATGATGTCTATGACATCGCAGCAATGTGTCGCTCTTTGTACATTATGTCTATGACATCGCAGCATGTCGCTGTCTATACCTTTTTGATGTCTGTGACATCACAGCATGCAGCTGTCTATTCCTTTGAAATGTCTATGACATCACAGCATGCAGTGTTTTATACCTTAATGATGTCTGTGACATCACAGCATGTACATGTCTATACCTGTATGATGTCTATGACATCACAGCATGTAGTTGTTTATACCTGTATGATGGCTATGACATCACAGGATGTAGCTGTCTATAATGTTATGATCTCAATTGATATCACAGCATTTAGTTGTTTCTACCTCTATAATGTCTATGGCATCACAGCATGCAGCTGTCTATACCTTTATGATGTCTATGACATTACAGTATTTAGGTGTCTATACCTTTATGATGTCTATGACATCACAGCCAGTAGCTGTTTATACCTGTATGATGTGTTTCTTTTTATACCTGTGTAATGTCTATGACATCACAGCATTTAGTTGTTTATACCTTTATGATGTTTGTGACATCACAGCATGTAGCTGTCTATACCTTTATGATGTCTATGATATCACAGCATGTAGCTGTCTCTACCTGTCTGATGTCTATGACAACACAGCATGTGGTTGTTTATACCTGTATGATGTCTATGACATCACAGCATTTGGCTGTCTAGAACTTCATGATGGCAATGATGTCACAGCCCGCAGCGGTTCATACCTGAATGATTTCTGTGACATCAAAGCATGCACCTGTAAAAACCTGTATGATGTCTATGACATCACAGCATGCAATTGGTCATTCCTGTATGGTGTCTATGACATCAGAGCATGTAACTCTTTATACATGTATGTCTATGACATCACAGCATGTAGCTGTCTATACCTGTATGAAGTCTATGACATCACAGCATGTAGTTGTTTATACCTGCATGATGTCTATGACATCACAGCATTTAGCTGTTTATTCCTGTATGATGTCTATGGCATCACAGCATGCAGCTGTCTATAACTTTATCATCTCTATGACATCACAGCATTTAGTTGTTTCTACCTCTATGATGTCTATATCATCACAGCCAGTCGCTGTTTATACCTGTATGATGTGTTCTTTTCATACCTGTGTAATGTCTGTGACATCACAGCATGTAGCTTTTTATACCTGTATGATGTTGTTGGCATCACAGCATTTAGTTGTTAAAACCTTTATGAAGTCTGTGACATCACAGCATGTAGTTGTCTATACCTGTATGATGTCTGTGACATTACAGCATGTAGCTGTCTATACCTTTGAAATGTCTATGACATCACAGCATGCAGCGTTTTATACCTTTATGATGTCTGTGACATCACAGCATGTAGCTGTTGTTCCTTTTCCCCCTTTTTTTTTCCCTTTCTTTAATCCATACTATAACTTTATGATGTCTGACATCACAGCATATAGTTGTTTCTACCCCTATGATGTCTGTGACATCACAGCATGTAGCTGTCTATACCTTTATGTTGTCTATGACATCACAGCATGTAGCTGTCTATAACTTTATGATGTCTATGACATCGCAGCATTTAGTTGTTTCTACCTCTATGATGTCTATGACATCACAGCCAGTAGCTGTTTTTACCTGTATGATGTGTTTCTTTTTTATACCTGTGTAATGTCTATGACATCACAGCCTGTAGCTGTTTATACCTGAATGATATCTTTGACATCACAGCATGCAGCTGTTTGTACCTGTATGATGTCTGTGACATCACAGCATGTAGCTTTTTATACTGTATGATGCCGTTGGCATCACAGCATTTAGTTGTTAAAACCTTTATGATGCCTGTGACATCACAGCACGTAGTTGTTTATACCTGTTTGATGTCTATGACATCACAACATTTAGTTGTTTATACCTTTTTGATGTCTATGACATCACAGCATGTAACTGTTTTTACCTGTATGATGTCTGTGACATCACAGCATGTAGCTTTTTATAGCTGTATAATGTCGTTGGCATCCAGCATGTAGATGTCTATAACTTTATGATGTCTATGACATCACAGCATTTAGTTGTTTCTACCTGTATGATGTGTTTCTTTTTATACCTGTGTAATGTCTATGACATCACAGCCTGTAGCTGTTTTTACCTGTATGATGTCTGTGACATCACAGCATGTAGTTGTTTATACCCGTTTGATGTCTGTGACATCACAGCATTTAGTGATTTCTACCTCTATGATGTCTGTGACATCACAGCATCTACCTGTCTATACCTTTATGATGTCTATCACATCACAGCATGTCGCTGTCTGTACCTTTATAATGTCTAGGATTCAACATTTAGTTGTTTATTTCTTTATGATGTCTATGACAACACAGCATGTAGCGTTTTTACCTGAACTATATCTGTGACATCACAGCATGAAGCTGTTTTTACCTGTATGATATCTATAAAAACACAACATGTAGCTGTTATACCTGTATGATACTATGACATTACATTATGTAGTTGTTTGTAACTCTACCATGTTTATGACATCACAGCATGTAGTTGGTCATTCCTGTATGGTGGCTTTGACATCACAGCATGTAGCTCTTTATACATGTATGTCTATGTCATCACAACATGTAGCTGTCTATACCTGTATGATGTCTATGACATCACAGCATGTAGCTGTTCTTACTTGCATGATGTCTATGACTGTTTTTACCTGTATGATGTCTATACCTTTATAGTATCTTTGACAGTACAGCATGTGGCTGTCTATGCCTGTATGATGTCTATGACATCACAGCATGGAGCTGTTGAAACGTGTATGATGTCTATGACATCACAGCATATAGCTGTTTATACCTTCACGGTGACTATGACATCAAAGCATTGACCTTTTTATACCCGTATGATGATTTTTCTTTTTATAACTGTTTGATGTCTATGACATCACAGCCCACAGCGGTTTATACCTGAATGATTTCTGTGACATCACAGCATGTAGCTGTTTATACCCTGTATGATGTCTATGACATCACACTATGTAGCTGTTTATTATTGTATTATGTCTATGAAATCACAGCATGTAGTTGTTCATACTTGCATGATGTCTATGACATCGCAGCATGTCGCTCTTTGTACATTATGTCTATGACATCGCAGCATGTCGCTGTCTATACCTTTTTGATGTCTGTGACATCACAGCATGCAGCTGTCTATTCCTTTGAAATGTCTATGACATCACAGCATGCAGTGTTTTATACCTTAATGATGTCTGTGACATCACAGCATGTACATGTCTATACCTGTATGATGTCTATGACATCACAGCATGTAGTTGTTTATACCTGTATGATGGCTATGACATCACAGGATGTAGCTGTCTATAACGTTATGATCTTATTGATGTCACAGCATTTAGTTGTTTCTACCTCTATAATGTCTATGGCATCACAGCATGCAGCTGTCTATACCTTTATGATGTCTATGACATCACAGCATGTACATGTCTATACCTTTATGATGTCTATGATATCACAGCCAGTAGCTGTTTATACCTGTATGATGTGTTTCTTTATTATACCTGTGTAATGTCTATGACATCACAGCATTTAGTTGTTTATACCTTTATGATGTTTGTGACATCACAGCATGTAGCTGTCTATACCTTTATGATGTCTATGACATCACAGCATGTAGCTGTCTCTACCTGTCTGATGTCTATGACAACACAGCATGTAGTTGTTTATACCTGTATGATGTCTATGACATCACAGCATTTGGCTGTCTAGAACTTCATGATGGCAATGATGTCACAGCCCGCAGCGGTTCATACCTGAATGATTTCTGTGACATCAAAGCATGTCGATGTTAAAACGTGTATGATGTCTATGACATCACAGCATGTAATTGGTCATTCCTGTATGGTGTCTATGACATCAGAGCATGTAACTCTTTATACATGTATGTCTATGACATCACAGCATGTAGCTGTCTATACCTGTATGAAGTCTATGACATCACAGCATGTAGTTGTTTATACCTGCATGATGTCTATGACATCACAGCATTTAGCTGTTTATTCCTGTATGATGTCTATGGCATCACGGCATGCAGCTGTCTATACCTTTATGACGTCTATGACATCAAAGCATTTAGTTGTTTATACCTTTATGATGTCTATGACATCACAGCATGTGGATGTCTATACCTTTATGATTTCTATGACATCACAGCCAGTAGCTGTTTATACCTGTGTAATGTCTATGACATCACAGCCTTTATATGTTTATACCTGAATGATATCTTTCACATCACAGCATGTACCTGTTTTTACCTGTATGATGTCTGTGACATCACAGCATGTAGCTTTTTTATACCTGTATAATGTCGTTGGCTTCACAGCATTTAGTTGTTGAAACCTTTATGATGTCTTTGAAATCACAGCATGTCGTTGTTTATACCTTTTTCATGTCTATGACATTACAGCATGCAGTGTTTTATACCTTTATGATGTCTCTGACATCACAGTGTTTAGCTGTCTATATGTTTTTGATGTCTATGACATCACAGCATGTAGCTCTATATACCTGTATAATGTCTATAACATCACAGCATGCAGTGTTTTATACCTTTATGATATCTGTGACATCACAGCATGTAGCTGTCTTTACCTTTATGATGTCTGATGGTATAGACAGCTGCATGCTGTGATGTCATAGACATTATAAAGGTATAGACAGCTACATGCTGTAATGTCACAGACATCATAAAGGTATAGACGCTACATGCCGTGATGTCATAGACATAAACAGGTATAAACAACTACATGCTGTGATGTCACAGACATCATACAGGTAAAAACAGCTACATGCTGTGATGTCAAAGATATCATTCAGGTATAAACAGCTAAATGCTGTGATGTCATAGACATCATAGAGGTATAAACAGCTACATGCTGTGATGCCATCGACATCATACAGGAATATACAACTACATGCTGTGATGTCTATGACATCATACATGTAATAAAAACTACATGGTGTGATGTGATAGACATCATACAGGTATAGACAGCTACATGCTGTGATGTCATATACATCATACAGGTATAGACAGCTACATGCCATGATGTCAAAGACATCATGCAAGTATGAACAACTTCAAGCTGTGATGTCATAGACATGATACAGGTATAGACAGCAACATACTGTGATGTCATCAACATCATACAGGTATAAACAGTTACATGCTGTGATGTCATAGACATTATAAAGGTATAGAGAGCTACATGCTGTGATGACATAGACATCATAAAGAGTATAGACAGCTACATGCTTAAATGTCACAGAAATCATAAAGGTATAGACAGCTACATGCTGTGATGTCATAGACATCATACAGGTATAAACAGCGACATGCTGTGATGTCATAGACATCATACAGGTATAAAAAATTACATGCTGTGATGTCATAGACAACATAAAGGTATAGACAGCTACAACTGTAATGTCACAGACATCATAAAGGTAAAGACAGCCACATGCTGTGATGTCATAGACATTATAAAAGTATAGAGAGCTACATGCTGTGATGTCATAGACATCAAACAGGTATAAACAACTACATGCTGTGATGTCACGGACAACATAAAGGTTTTAACAACTAAATGCTGTGATGCCAACGACATCATACAGGTATAAAAAGCTACATGCTGTGATGTCACAGACATCATACAGGTAAAAACAGTTACATGCTGTGATGTCAAAGATATCATTCAGGTATAAACAGCTACTGGCTGTGATGTCATAGACATCATAAAGGTATAGACATCTACATGCTGTGATGTTAAAGACATCATAAAGGTATAGGCAACTTAATGCTGTGATGTCATTGACATCATAAAGGTATAGACGGCTGCATGCTGTGATTCCATTGACATCATACAGGAATGAACAGCTACATGCTGTGATGTCATAGACATCATACATGTATAAACAACTACATGCTGTGATGTCATATACATTATACAGGTATACACAGCTACATGCTGTGATGTCATAGACATACCTGTATAAAGAGCTACATGCTGTGATATCATTAACACCATACAGGTATAGACAGCTAAATGCTGTGATGTCATATACATAATCATAAGTATGAACAGCTAAATGCTGTGATGTCATAGACACCATGTAAGTATGAAAAACTTCATGCTGTGATGTCATAGACATGATACAGGTATAACCAGTTACATGCTGTGATGTCATAGACATTATAAAGGTATAGAGAGCTACATGCTGTGATGTCATAGACATACATGTATAAAGAGCTACATGCTGTGATGTCATAGACATAATACAGGTATAAACAACTACATGCTGTGATGTCACAGACAACATAAAGGTTTTAACAACTAAATGCTGTGATGCCAACGACATCATACAGGTATAAAAAGCTACATGCTGTGATGTCACAGACATCATACAGGTAACAACAGTTACATGCTGTGATGTCAAAGATATCATTCAGGTATAAACAGCTACTGGCTGTGATGTCATAGACATCATAAAGGTATAGACATCTATATGCTGTGATGTTATAGACATCATAAAGGTATAGACAACTTAATGCTGTGATGTCATAGACATCATAAAGGAATAGACGGCTGCATGCTGTGATGCCATTCACATCATACAGGAATGAACAGCTACATGCTGTGATGTCATAGACATCATACTTATATGAACAACTACATGCTGTGATGTCATATACATTATACAGGTATAGACATCTACATGCTGTGATGTCATAGACATACATGTATAAAGAGCTACATGCTGTGATATCATTAACACCATACAGGTATACACAGCTAAATGCTGTGATGTCATATACATAATGTATGAACAGCTAAATGCTGTGATGTCATAGACACCATGCAAGTATGAAAAACTTCATGCTGTGATGTCATAGACATGATACAGGTATAACCAGTTACATGCTGTGATGTCATAGACATTATAAAGGTATAGAGAGCTACATGCTGTGATGTCATAGACATCATAAAGGTATAGACAGCTACATGCTGTGATGTCATAGACATCATACAGGTATAAACAAGGACATGCTGTGATGTCATATACATCTTACCGGTATAAACAATTACATGCTGAGATGTCATAGACAACATAAAGGTATAGACAGCTACATGCTGTGATGTCACAGACATCATAAAGGTATAAAACACTGCATGCTGTGATGTCTAAGACATTTCAAAGGTATAGACAGCTACATGCTGTAATGTCACAGACATCATAAAGGTATAGACAACTACACGCTGTGATGTCATATACATTATACAGGTATAGACAGCTACATGCTGTAATGTCACAGACATCATAAAGGTAAAGACAGCCACATGCTGTGATGTCATAGACATTATAAAGGTATAGAGAGCTACATGCTGTGATGTCATAGACATCAAACAGGTATAAACAACTACATGCTGTGATGTCACGACAACATAAAGGTTTTAACAACTAAATGCTGTGATGCCAACGACATCATACAGGTATAAAAGCTACATGCTGTGATGTCACAGACATCATACAGGTAACAACAGTTACATGCTGTGATGTCAAAGATATCATTCAGGTATAAACAGCTACTGGCTGTGATGTCATAGACATCATAAAGGTATAGACATCTATATGCTGTGATGTTATAGACATCATAAAGGTATAGACAACTTAACGCTGTGATGTCACAGACATCATAAAGGTATAGAGAGCTACATGCTGTGATGTCATAGACATGATACAGGTATAACCAGTTACATGCTGTGATGTCATAGACATTATAAAGGTATAGAGAGCTACATGCTGTGATGTCATAAACATCATAAAGGTATAAACAGCTACATGCTTTAAGTCACAGAAATCATAAAGGTATAATCAGCTACATGCTGTGATGTCATAGACATCATACAGGTATAAACAAGGACATGCTGTGATGTCATAAACATTTTACAGGTATAAACAATTACATGCTGTGATGTCATAGACAACATAAAGGTATAGACAGCTACATGCTGTGATGTCAAAGACATCATAAAGGTATAAAATACTGCATGCTGTGATGTCATAGACATTTCAAAGGTATATAAATCTACATGCTGTAATGTCACAGACATCCTAAAGGTATAGACAGCTACATGCTGTGATGTTATAGACATTATAAAGCTATAGAGAGCTACATGCTGTGATGTCATAGACATAAAAACAGGTATAAACAACTACATGCTGTGATGTCACAGACATCATAAAGGTTTAAACAACTAAATGCTGTGATGCCAACGAAATCATACAGGTATAAAAAAGCTACATGCTGTGATGTCACAGACATCATACAGGTAAAAACAGCTACATGCTGTGATGTCAAAGATATCATTCAGGTATAAACAGCTAAAGGCTGTGATTTCATAGACATCATAAAGGTATAAACAACTAAATGCTGTGATGTCATAGACATCATAAAGGTATAGACAGCTGCATGCTGTGATGCCATTGACATCTTACAGGAATAAACAGCTACATGCTGTGATGTCATATACATCATACATGTATAAACAACTACATGCTGTGATGTCATAGACATCATACAGGTATAGACAGCTATATGCTGTGATGTCATAGAAAAACATGTATAAAGAGCTACATGCTGTGATTCATAGACACCATACAGGTATAGACAGCTACATGCTGTGATGTCATATACATAATGTATGAACAGCTACATGCTGTGATGTCATAGACATCATAAAGGTATAGACATCTACATGCTGTGATGTCATAGACATCATAAAGGTATAGACAGCTACATGCTGTGAGGTCATAGACAACATAAAGGTATAGACAGCTACATGCTGTGATGTCACAGACATCATAAAAGAATAACACACTGCATGCTGTGATGCCAACGACATCATAAAGGTATTGACAGCCTCATGATGTGATGTCACAGACATCATAAAGGCATAAAACACTGCATGCTGTGATGTCATAGACATTTCAAAGGTATAGACAGCTACATGCTGTAATGTCACAGACATCATAAAGGTATAGTCAGCTAAATGCTGTGATGTCATAGACATTATAAAGGTTTATAGAGCTACATGCTGTGATGTCATAGACATCAAACAGGTATAAACAACTACATGCTGTGATGTCAGAGACACCATAAGGGTATAGACAGCTACATGCTGTGATGTCACAGACATCATAAAGGTATAGACATCTACATGCTGTGATGTCATAGACATCATAAAGGTATAAACAACTAAATGTTGTGATGTCATAGAAATCATAAAGGTATAAACAACTACATGATGTGATGTCATAGACATCATAAAGGTATAGACAGCTACATGCTGTGATGTCGTAGACATCATAAAGGTATAGACAGCTACCTGCTGTGATGTCACAGACATCATAAAGGTATAAAACACTGCATGCTGTCATGTCATAGACATTTCAAAGGTATAGACAGCTACATGCTGTAATGCCACAGACATCATAAAGGTATAGACAGCTACATGCTGTGATGTCATAGACATTATAAAGGTATAGAGAGCTACATGCTGTGATGTCACAGTCATCATTAAGGTTTTAACAACTAAATGCTTTGATGCCAACCACATCATACAGGTATAAAAAAGCTACATGCTGTGATATCAGAGACATCATACAGGTGAAAACAGCTACATGCTGTGATGTCAAAGATATCATTCAGGTATAAACAGCTAGAGGCTGTGATGTCATAGACATTACACAGGTATAAAAGAAACACAACATACAGGTATAAACAGCTACTGGCTGTGATTTTATAGAAAGGTATAGACATCTACATGCTGTGATGTCATAGACATCATAAAGGTATAAACAACTAAATGCTGTGATGTCATAGACATCATAAAGGTATAGACAGCTGCATACTGTGATGCCATTGACATCATACAGGAATAAACAGCTACATGCTGTGATGTCAGAGACATCATACAGGTATAGACAACTACATGCTGTGATGTCATAGACAAAAACATGTATAAAGAGCTACATGCTGTGATTCATAGACACCATACAGGTATAGACAGCTACATGCTGTGATGTCATATACATAATGTATGAACAGCTACATGCTGTGATGTCAAAGACATCATGAAAGTATGAACAGCTTCAAGCTGTGATGTCATAGACATGATACAGGTATAGACAGCTACATGCTGTAATGTCACAGACATCATAAAGGTATAGTCAGCTAAATGCTGTGATGTCATAGACATTATAAAGGTTTATAGAGCTACATGCTGTGATGTCATAGACATCAAACAGGTATAAACAACTACATGCTGTGATGTCAGAGACACCATAAGGGTATAGACAGCTACATACTGTGATGTCACAGACATCATAAAGGTATAGACATCTACATGCTGTGATGTCATAGACATCATAAAGGTATAAACAACTAAATGTTGTGATGTCATAGAAATCATAAAGGTATAAACAACTACATGATGTGATGTCATAGACATCATAGAGGTATAGACAGCTACATGCTGTGATGTCGTAGACATCATAAAGGTATAGACAGCTACCTGCTGTGATGTCACAGACATCATAAAGGTATAAAACACTGCATGCTGTCATGTCATAGACATTTCAAAGGTATAGACAGCTACATGCTGTAATGCCACAGACATCATAAAGGTATAGACTACATGCTGTGATGTCATAGACATTATAAAGGTATAGAGACCTACATGCTGTGATGTCACAGTCATCATTAAGGTTTTAACAACTAAATGCTTTGATGCCAACCACATCATACAGGTATAAAAAAGCTACATGCTGTGATATCAGAGACATCATACAGGTGAAAACAGCTACATGCTGTGATGTCAAAGATGTCATTCAGGTATAAACAGCTAGAGGCTGTGATGTCATAGACATTTACACAGTTATAAAAGAAACACAACATACAGGTATAAACAGCTACTGGCTGTGATTTTATAAAGGTATAGACATCTACATGCTGTGATGTCATAGACATCATAAAGGTATAAACAACTAAATGCTGTGATGTCATAGACATCATAAAGGTATAGACAGCTGCATGCTGTGATGCCATTGACATCATACAGGAATAAACAGCTACATGCTGTGATGTCAGAGACATCATACAGGTATAGACAACTACATGCTGTGATGTCATAGACAAACATAAGTATAAAGAGCTACATGCTGTGATGTCATAGACACCATACAGGTATAGACAGCTACATGCTGTGATGTCATATACATAATAATGGTATGAACAGCTACATGCTGTGATGTCAAAGACATCATAAAGGTATAGACAGCTACATGTTGCGATGTCATAGACATTATAAAGGTATAGAGAGCTACATGCTGTGATGTCATAGATATCAAACAGGTATAAAAAGAAACATCATACAGGTATAAACAGCTACTTGCTGTGATGTCATGGACATCATACATGTATAAACAACTACTTGCTTATATGTCATAGACATCATACATGTATCAAGAGCTACATGCTGTGATGTCATAAACAGGGTAGAGTTATAAACAGCTACATATTATAATGTCATGGGATCATACAGGGATACCAGCTACATGTTGTGATGTTATAGACATCACACAGGTAAAAACAGCTACATGCTGTGATGTCAAAAATATCATTCAAGTATTAACAGCTAAAGGCTGTGATGTCATAGACATTACACAGGTATAAAAAGAACACAACATACAGGTATAAACAGCTACTGGCTGTGATTTCATAGACATCATAAAGGTATAGACAGCTACATGCTGTGATGTTATAGACATCATAAAGGTATAAAACACTGCATGCTGTGATGTCATAGACATTTCAAAGGTATAGACAGCTACATGCTGTAATGTCACGGACATCATAAAGGTATAGACTACATGCTGTGATGTCATAGACATCATAAAGGTATAGACAGCTACATGCTGTGATGTCATAGACATTATAAAGGTATAGAGAGCTACATGCTGTGATGTCATAGACATCTTACAGGTATAAACAACTACATGCTGTGATGTCACAGACAGCATAAAGGTATAGACAGCTACATGCTGTGATGTCATAGACATCATGCAAGTATGAACAACTTCATGCTGTGATGTCATAGACATGATAAAGGTTCAAACAGTTACATGCTGTGATGTCATAGACATTATAAAGGTATAGAGAGCTACATGCTGTGATGACATAGACATCATAAAGGTATAGACAGCTACATGCTGGGATGTCATAGACATAATACAGGTATAAAGAAGGACATGCTGGGATGTCATAGACATCTTACAGGTATAAACAATTACATGCTGTGATGTCATAGACAACATAAAGGTAGAGACAGCTACATGCTGTGATGTCACATACGTCATAAAGGTATACACAGCTACATGCTGTGATGTCACAGACATCATAAAGGTATAAAATACTGCATGCTGTGATGTCATAGACATTTCAAAGGTATATAAATCTACATGCTGTAATGTCACAGACGTCATAAAGGTATAGACTACATGCTGCGATGTTATAGACATTATAAAGCTATAGAGAGCTACATGCTGTGATGTCATAGACATCAAACAGGTATAAACAACTACATGCTGTGATGTCACAGACATCATAAAGGTTTTAACAACTAAATGCTGCGATGCCAACGAAATCATACAGGTATAAAAAAGCTACATGCTGTGATGTCACAGACATCATACAGGTAAAAACAGCTACATGCTGTGATGTCAAAGATATCATTCAGGTATAAACAGCTAAAGGCTGTGATGTCATAGACATTACACAGGTATAAAAAGAAACACAACATACAGGTATAAACAGCTACTGGCTGTGATTTCAGAGACATCATAAAGGTATATATATCTACATGCTGTGATGTCATAAACATCAAACAGGTATAAACAACTACATGCTGTGATGTCACAGACATCATACAGGTAAAAACAGCTACATGCTGTGATGTCAAAGATATGATTCAGGTATAAACAGCTACAGGCTGTGATGTCATAGACATTACACAGGTTTAAAAAGAAATACATCATACAGGTATAAACGCCTACTGGCTGTGATATCATAAACATCATAAAGGTATAGACATCTACATGCTGTAATGTCATAGACATCATAAAGGTATAAACAACTAAATGCTGTGATGTCATAGACATCATAAAGGTATAGACAGCTGCATGCTGTGATGCCATTGACATCTTACAGGAATAAACAGCTACATGCTGTGATGTCATATACATCATACATGTATAAACAACTACATGCTGTGATGTCATAGACATCATACAGGTATAGACAGCTATATGCTGTGATGTCATAGAAATAAAAACATGTATAAAGAGCTACATGCTGTGATGTCATAGACACCATACAGGTATAGACAGCTACATGCTGTGATGTCATATACATAATAAAGGTATGAACAGCTACATGCTGTGATGTCATAGACATCATAAAGGTATAGAACGCTACATGCTGTGATGTCAGACATCATAAAGGTATAGACAGCTACATGCTGTGATGTCATAGACAACATAAAGGTATAGACAGCTACATGCTGTGATGTCACAGACATCATAAAGGAATAACACACTGCATGCTGTGATGCCAACGACATCATACAGGTATAAAAAGCTACATGCTGTGATGTCACAGACATCATACAGGTAAAAACAATAACATGCTGTGATGTCAAAGATATCATTCAGGTATAAACAGCTACTAGCTGTGATGTCATAGACATCATAAAGGTATAGATATCTACATGCTGTGATGTCATAGACGTCATAAAGGTAGCAACAACTAAATGCTGTGATGTCATAGACATCATAAAGGTATAGAACAGCTGTATGCTGTGATGCCATTGACATCATACAGGAATAAACAGCTACATGCTGTGATGTCATCGACATCATACATGTATAAACAACTACATGCTGTGATGTCAGAGACATCATACAGGTATAGACACCTACATGCTGTGATGTCATAGACATCAAACATGTTTAAAGAGCTACATGCTGTGATTCATAGAAACCATACAGGTATAGACAGCTACATGCTGCGATGTCATATACATAATGTATGAACAGCTACATGCTGTGATTTCAAAGACATCATGCAAGTATGAACAACTTCAAGCTGTGATGTCATAGAAATGATACAGGTATAAACAGCAACAAACTGTGATGTCATCAACATCATACAGGTATAAACAGTTACATGCTGTGATGTCATAGACATTATAAAGGTATAGAGAGCTACATGCTGTGATGACATAGACATCATAAAGGTATAGACAGGTACATGCTTCAATGTCACAGAAATCATAAAGGTATAGACAGCTACATGCTGTGACGTCATAGACATCATACAGGTATAAACAAGGACATGCTGTGATGTCATAGACAACATAAAGGTATAGACAGCTACATGCTGTGATGTCACAGACATCATAAAGGTATAAAACACTGCATGCTGTGATGTCAGACATTTTAAAGGTATAGACGGCTACATGCTGTAATGTCACAGACATCATAAAGGTATAGACAGCTACATGTTGTGATGTCATAGACATTATAAAGGTATAGAGAGCTACATGCTGTGATGTCACAGACAGCATAAAGGTTTTAACAACTTAATGCTGTGATTCCAACGACATCATACAGGTATAAAAAGCTACATGCTGTGATGTCACAGACATCATACAGGTAAAAACAGTTACATGCTGTGATGTCAGGATATCATTCAGGTATAAACAGCTACTGGCTGTGATGTCATAGACATCATAAAGGTATAGACATCTACATGGTGTGATGTCATAGACATCATAAAGGTATAGACAACTAAATGCTGTGATGTAATAGACATCATGAAGGTATAGACAGCTGCATGCTGTGATGCCATTGACATCATACAGGAATAAACAGCTACATGCTGTGATGTCATAGACATCATACATATATAAACAACTACATGCTGTGATGTCATACACATTACACAGGTATAGACAGCTACATGCTGTGATGTCACAGACATAATAAGTATAAACAACTACATGCTGTGATGTCATAGACATCATGCAAGTATGAACAACTTCATGCTGTGATGTCATAGACATGATAAAGGTTCAAACAGTTACATGCTGTGATGTCATAGACATTATAAAGGTATAGAGAGGTACATGCTGTGATGACATAGACATCATAAAGGTATAGACAGCTACATGCTGGGATGTCATAGACATAATACAGGTATAAAGAAGGTACATGCTGGGATGTCATAGACATCTTACAGGTATAAACAATTACATGCTGTGATGTCATAGACAACATAAAGGTAGAGACAGCTACATGCTGTGATGTCAGACATTATAAAGGTATAGAGAGCTACATGCTGTGATGTCATATACATCAAACAGGTATAAACAACTACATGCTGTGATGTCATAGACATTTCAAAGGTATAGACATCTACATGCTGTGATGTCATAGACGTCATAAAGGTAGCAACAACTAAATGCTGTGATGTCATAGACATTTCAAAGGTATAGACAGCTACATGCTGTAATGTCACGGAAATCAGAAAGGTATAGACTACATGCTGTGATTTCATAGACATTATAAAGGTATAAAACACTGCATGCTGTGATGTCATAGACATTTCAAAGGTATAGACAGCTACATGCTGTAATGTCACTCACATCATAAAGGTATAGACCTACATGCTGTGATTTCATAGATATTATAAAGGTATAGACAGCTACATGCTGTGATGTCATAGACATCATAAAGGTATAAAACACTGCATGCTGTGATGTCATAGACATTTCAGAAGGTATAGACAGCTACATGCTGTAATGTCACGGACATCATAAAGGTATAGAACAACTACATGCTGTGATGTCATAGACATTATAAAGGTATAGACATCTACATGCTGTGATGTCATAGACGTCATAAAGGTAGCAACAACTAAATGCTGTGATGTCATAGACATCATAAAGGTATAGACAGCTGTATGCTGTGATGCCATTGACATCATACAGGAATAAACAGCTACATGCTGTGATGTCATAGACATCATACATGTATAAACAACTACATGCTGTGATGTCAGAGACATCATACAGGTATAGACAGCTACATGCTGTGATGTCATAGACATACATAGTTTAAAGAGCTACATGCTGTGATTCATAGACACCATACAGGTATAGACAGCTACATGCTTCAATGTCACAGATATCATAAAGGTATAGACAGCTACATGCTGTGACATCATAGACATCATACAGGTATAAACAAGGACATGCTGTGATGTTATAGACAACATAAAGGTATAGACAGCTACATGCTGTGATGTCATATACATCAAACAGGTATAAACAACTACATGCTGTGATGTCACAGACAGCATAAAGGTTTTAACAACTAAATGCTGTGATTCCAACGACATCATACAGGTATAAAAAGCTACATGCTGTGATGTCACAGACATCATACAGGTAAAAACAGTTACATGCTGTGATGTCAGGATATCATTCAGGTATAAACAGCTACTGGCTGTGATGTCATAGACATCATCAAGGTATAGACATCTACATGGTGTGATGTCATAGACATCATAAAGGTATGGACAACTAAATGCTGTGATGTCATAGACATCATAAAGGTAGAGAAAGCTGCAAGCTGTGATGCCATTGACATCATACAGGAATAAACAGCTACAGGATGTGATGTCATAAACATCATACATATATAAACAACTACATGCTGTGATGTCATACACATTACACAGGTATAGACAGCTACATGCTGTGATGTCACAGACATAATGTATGAACAGCTACATGCTGTGATGTCATAGACATCATGCAAGTATGAACAACTTCATGCTGTGATGTCATAGACATGATAAAGGTTCAAACAGTTACATGCTGTGATGTCATAGACATTATAAAGGTATAGACAGCTACATGCTGTGATGTCATAGACATCATAAAGGTATAAACAGCTACATGCTGGGATGTCATAGACATAATACAGGTATAAAGAAGAGCTACATGCTGGGATGTCATAGACATCTTACAGGTATAAACAATTACATGCTGTGATGTCATAGACAACATAAAGGTAGAGACAGCTACATGCTGTGATGTCATAGACATTATAAAGGTATAGAGAGCTACATGCTGTGATGTCATAGACATCAAACAGGTATAAACAACTACATGCTGTGATGTCACAGACATCATAAAGGTATAAAACACTGCATGCTGTGATGTCATAGACATTTCAAAGGTATAGACAGCTACATGCTGTAATGTCACAGACATCATAAAGGTATAGACTACATGCTGTGATGTCATAGACATTACAAAGGTATAGACATCTACATGCTGTGATGTCATAGACGTCATAAAGGTAGAAACAACTAAATGCTGTGATGTCATAGACATTTCATAAGGTATAGACAGCTACATGCTGTGATGTCACAGACATCATAAAGGTATAAAACACTGCATGCTGTGATGTCATAGACATTATAAAGGTATAAAACACTGCATGCTGTGATGTCATAGACATTTCAAAGGTATAGACAGCTACATGCTGTAATGTCACGGACATCATAAAAGGTATAGACTACATGCTGTGATTTCATAGACATTATAAAGGTATAGACAGCTACATGCTGTGATGTCATAGACATCATAAAGGTATAAAACACTGCATGCTGTGATGTCATAGACATTTCAAAGGTATAGACAGCTACATGCTGTAATGTCACGGACATTATAAAGGTATAGACATCTACATGCTGTGATGTCATAGACGTCATAAAGGTAAGCAACAACTAAATGCTGTGATGTCATAGACATCATAAAGGTATAGACAGCTGTATGCTGTGATGCCATTGACATCATACAGGAATAAACAGCTACATGCTGTGATGTCATAGACATCATACATGTATAAACAACTACATGCTGTGATGTCAGAGACATCATACAGGTATAGACAGCTACATGCTGTGATTCATAGACACCATACAGGTATAGACAGCTACATGCTGCGATGTCATATACATAATGTATGAACAGCTACATGCTGTGATGTCAAAGACATCATGCAAGGTATGAACAACTTCAAGCTGTGATGTCATAGACACGATTCAGGTATAAAAAGCAACATACTGTGATGTCATCAACATCATACAGGTATAAACAGTTACATGCTGTGATGTCATAGACATTATAAAGGTATAGAGAGCTACATGCTGTGATGTCATAGACATCATAAAGGTATAGACAGCTACATGCTGTGATGTCATAGACATCATAAAGGTATAGACAGCTACATGCTGTGATGTCATAGACATCATACAGGTATAAACAAGGACATGCTGTGATGTCATAGACATCATAAAGGTATAGACAGCTACATGCTGTGATGTCACAGACATCATAAAGGTATAAAACACTGCATGCTGTGATGTCATAGACATTTCAAAGGTATAGACAGCTACATGCTGTAATGTCACAGACATCATAAAGGTATAGACAGCTACATGCTGTGATGTCATAGACATTATAAAGGTATAGAGAGCTACATGCTGTGATGTCATAGACATCAAACAGGTATAAACAACTACATGCTGTGATGTCACAGACATCATAAAGGTTTTAACAACTAAATGCTGTGATGCCAACGACATCATACAGGTATAAAAAGCTACATGCTGTGATGTCACAGACATCATACAGGTAAAAACAGTTACATGCTGTGATGTCAAAGATATCATTCAGGTATAAACAGCTACAGGCTGTGATGTCATAGACATCATAAAGGTATAGACAACTACATGCTGTGATGTCATAGACATCATAAAGGTATAGACAACTAAATGCTGTGATGTCATAGACATCATAAAGGTATAGACAGCTGCATGCTGTGATGCCATTGACATCATACAGGAATAAACAGCTACATGCTGTGATGTCATAGACATCATACATATATAAACAACTACATGCTGTGATGTCATACACATTATACAGGTATAAACAGCTACATGCTGTGATGTCATAGACATCATGCAAGTATGAACAACTTCATGCTGTGATGTCATAGACATGATAAAGGTACAAACAGTTACATGCTGTGATGTCATAGACATTATAAAGGTATAGAGAGCTACATGCTGTGATGACATAGACATCATAAAGGTATATACAGCTACATGCTGGGATGTCATAGACATAATACAGGTATAAAGAAGGACATGCTGGGATGTTATAGACATCTTACAGGTATAAACAATTACATGCTGTGATGTCATAGACAACATAAAGGTAGAGACAGCTACATGCTGTGATGTCAAGACATTATAAAGGTATAGAGAGCTACATGCTGTGATGTCATAGACATCAAACAGGTATAAACAACTACATGCTGTGATGTCACAGACAGCATAAAGGTATAAAACACTGCATGCTGTGATGTCATAGACATTTCAAAGGCATAGACAGCTACATGCTGTAATGTCACGGACATCATAAAGGTATAGACTACATGCTGTGATGTCATAGACATTATAAAGGTATAGACATCTACATGCTGTGATGTCATAGACGTCATAAAGGTAGCAACAACTAAATGCTGTGATGTCATAGACATTTCAAAGGTATAGACAGCTACATGCTGTAATGTCACGGACATCAGAAAGGTATAGACTACATGCTGTGATGTCATAGACATTATAAAGGTATAAAACACTGCATGCTGTGATGTCATAGACATTTCAAAGGTATAGACAGCTACATGCTGTAATGTCACGGACATCATAAAGGTATAGACTACATGCTGTGATTTCATAGACATTATAAAGGTATAGACAGCTACATGCTGTGATGTCATAGACATCATAAAGGTATAAAACACTGCATGCTGTGATGTCATAGACATTTCAAAGGTATAGACAGCTACATGCTGTAATGTCACGGACATCATAAAGGTATAGACTACATGCTGTGATGTCATAGACATTATAAAGGTATAGACATCTACATGCTGTGATGTCATAGACGTCATAAAGGTAGCAACAACTAAATGCTGTGATGTCATAGACATCATAAAGGTATAGACAGCTGTATGCTGTGATGCCATTGACATCATACAGGAATAAACAGCTACATGCTGTGATGTCATAGACATCATACATGTATAGACAACTACATGCTGTGATGTCAGAGACATCATACAGGTATAGACAGCTACATGCTGTGATTCATAGACACCATACAGGTATAGACAGCTACATGCTGCGATGTCATATACATAATGTATGAACAGCTACATGCTGTGATGTCAAAGACATCATGCAAGTATGAACAACTTCAAGCTGTGATGTCATAAACATGATACAGGTATAAACAGCAACAAACTGTGATGTCATCAACATCATACAGGTATAAACAGTTACATGCTGTGATGTCATAGACATTATAAAGGTATAGAGAGCTACATGCTGTGATGACATAGACATCATAAAAGTATAGACAGCTACATGCTTCAATGTCACAGAAATCATAAAGGTATAGACAGCTACATGCTGTGACATCATAGACATCATACAGGTATAAACAAGGACATGCTGTGATGTTATAGACAACATAAAGGTATAGACAGCTACATGCTGTGATGTCACAGACATCATAAAGGTATAAAACACTGCATGCTGTGATGTCAGACATTTCAAAGGTATAGACAGCTACATGCTGTAATGTCACAGACATCATAAAGGCATAGACAGCTACATGTTGTGATGTCATAGACATTATAAAGGTATAGAGAGCTACATGCTGTGATGTCATAGACATCAAACAGGTATAAACAACTACATGCTGTGATGTCACAGACAGCATAAAGGTTTTAACAACTAAATGCTGTGATTCCAACGACATCATACAGGTATAAAAAGCTACATGCTGTGATGTCACAGACATCATACAGGTAAAAACAGTTACATGCTGTGATGTCAGGATATCATTCAGGTATAAACAGCTACTGGCTGTGATGTCAGAGACATCATAAAGGTGTAAAACACTGCATGCTGTGATGTCACAGACATCATAAAGGTATAGACAACTAAATGCTGTGATGTCATAGACATCATAAAGGTATAGACAGCTGCATGCTGTGATGCCATTGACATCATACAGGTATAAACAGCTACATGCTATGATGTCATAGACATCATACATATATAAACAACTACATGCTGTGATGTCATAGACATCATAAAGGTTCAAACAGTTACATGCTGTGATGTCATAGACATTATAAAGGTATAGAGAGCTACATGCTGTGATGACATAGACATCATAAAGGTATAGACAGCTACATGCTGGGATGTCATAGACATAATACAGGTATAAAGAAGGACACGCTGGGATGTTATAGACATCTTACAGGTATAAACAATTACATGCTGTGATGTCATAGACAACATAAAGGTAGAGACAGCTACATGCTGTGATGTCAGACATTATAAAGGTATAGAGAGCTACATGCTGTGATGTCATAGACATCAAACAGGTATAAACAACTACATGCTGTGATGTCACAGACAGCATAAAGGTTTTAACAACTAAATGCTGTGATGCCAACGACATCATACAGGTATAAAAAGCTACATGGTGTATGGCAAGCCGTTTTAACATTTATTCATTTCACGGAATGGGTATTTCAGATATCTTGAATAACTTTCTTCCTTGTGAAAATAAATATTCTTGTAGCCCTGTAGAGGGGCTGTAGTCCACACAGAGGCTTCAAGTAAATCCTGATATTATCGAAAATCTTCGCGGTATTTTATTTTTTTCTTTGCACGGAAAATTTTCATTTAAATCCACAACCGACATATCTGGAATCCAGGACAGAGAACGACTGGAACCAGAAGATAATTATTTTCTCCGCATTGACTTCCATTCATATTTTTTCGTCTCTAAGGTCCCATGATGCGGAAGTAGAGGGGCGTGACTTCGGCTCCCTATAAGACTTTCGCTTCCTCTCAGTGCTTCCTCTTTATGCTTGCTCTTCGTGGAAGGCTGGAAGCACACGCGATGGCGTCGGGAGTAATTGACAGAATCTCCAGAAAAAGTCACGAAATTGAACGAGCCCTTAGCCAAGGAATTTGTGGCAACAGAGAATGCTGTTCAGTTGATAGTTGTGTTAGAAATCTTCAGAGAATCGAACACTTGTTATCTCCAGAAACTTACAACGAACTGAAAACCAGTTTGACTGAACTTCGAGCGCTGACGTTGGCTAATTTGCAGCGAGAAGAGGATCGTCGTTTCTTCATAAGGCAAGTTAGTTCAGGTAAGTTATTATTATTATTATTATTATTCTCTCTCTTTCTCTCTCTCTCTCTCACCCCCCCATTCAAAATAGCTACTGATTGGTAGCCATGGTAGATACATAGGAAGGGTGTGTCCAGTCCGGGCCAGTCCTTCACTTTCCTCTGGTCAACCTGAGCCCCGCGTCTCACTCACAGTCACAGTCCAGCACACAGACATGCTGCCGTTAGCTCAGCCACTGTTTTGAGGTTTCTTCCGCCCTCTGTCACGAAATTATTTGGTTACTCTTTCTCTCAACGTGTTCTCTCTATGTCTCTCTTATCGCTCTCTCTCTTTTGTAATTTGAATAGTCGAGTCACTGTGCGCAGATTTCTTGTTGCTAAAGCTAAAGCTAGCACAGCGAAGCTGCCGGTCGCAGAACTGCGGCATTAGCAGCAGCAGAGCGATCATTACTGCTCCTCCATAGTGACTCGCCACAAATTCTAACCGTTCTAATGTGAGAGCTCTTTCTCCTCTTTGTCTCGTGTTTTCCCCCTTCCACCACACAATGCTACATGTGAGAAAAATCAAGTTACTCTGGCTCACAAGAAGGCTATAACAACAGGTGTGATTATGGACGCATTTGTTAGGACTTTAACACAGAAAAGCAGACGACTGATGTTATAATGATTGATAAGAGCCATGCTGTGTAAAGAACTAAAGAAATAAAAATGACAAAAAATACACAAAAAATAAATAGAGATAACAATCGAGGGAGGGAGGGAGGGAGCGAGCCTGCCTCAGCAGACAGAAGCCAGTGTCCTTCTTGTGTTGGTCCCAAGCCTGGGTAGCCTAAATGCAGAGGTTAGTGTCAGGAAGAGAAAACAACACAAAACCTAATAAGACCAATCAAATGGATCAAAGAGAGACAGATATATGGATAGATGTACTGACATGATGATAGCATATTTAGTTAGTATAGTTTTCTATGCATTTTAGAGGTTTTTGGGATTTGACACCCCCAAAATTTTCCGGCTGCGCCAACCTTTGCCCCCCCCTTATATGTTCCCTGCACCTCCTAGTGGGGCTGTCTAAATCCGGGCCTGGTTTCTAGTTAGCTTGGTTTACTCTTGTTTTAAGACAAATGCATCTTATTTCAAGAAATATAAGAAAATTTCACTTGCTCCAGTGGCAGATATATATTTTTTTTCTTTTTTGCTTATTACAAGCAGCTGATGGAGCTCCTTTCAGCCCAAGACTTTATTGAAAAGTTAAAGAACAGAAATGTTTATGAAGATCATGTGCAGCCAGAAGGGCGGATGCACTGGTAACTGCAACTCCCATTGGAGACACGGAGGAGACTCCAGCCGCTGGGGTGCCAGGCTCACTGCCGATACGCAAGTGACCACAGTCTGCAGCATGTCCAACAGGTAATGCAGAGGAGTTTCTGCAGCAGCGCCAAGATCCAAAAAGGCAAACGGCACTTGCCGTTTTCTCAGTGGTCTGCCTTTTCCCAACAACACGCCCCGCTCCTCAGTGTTCTGCTACTGTGGACAGATGGAGATGGAAACTTTATTTTATTTAACTTAACATGCTATAATCTACCATTTTTAGCACATTATTTCATAAAGGTTTTTTTCGTGTTTTTATCCATGCTGTTGTTAATAGTTCCGATTATTTTAAGTAGCCTAATTAAAATTCTGGTAAACTCCTTATTTCCTCTAGAATCTTTCTCGCTGTGGGGTTCTGCCTGCTCATTGTGGGGGTTCCCGGGGATGATCGGACTTTTGTCTGGGCGGTTGGGGGTCTTGCGCTGCAGCCTCACAGTGATGGTGTGGACCCGAGCCTGCACCCGTCTTGGTGTTTCTGGTGTAGTGGCTGCTTATGTGGACGTGTGGACTGGTCAATCTTTCCCCGTTCTTACACAGTGATGGCCGCTGTGAAAGAAGACAGTCTCCCGCTCTGTCCCAGCGGCTTACGCTTTTATGAGTGAGTTGGGCATTGTTTTTTTGTTGTTGTTGTTGTTTTTTTGTTTTTTAAACAATCCATTTGCGTCCCACCTCTTTTTCAGTCAATTCAATAACCAGCCTACATTTTACATTAGTGTCATCACTCCTGCTACCATCTTCTGCCAGGAGGTGGCGCATCTTTTCAGAAGTTATGCTTACAGTAAAAGCATGTGCTGTTATTTGTCAACAAGAAAATGTATTTGTATTTTTTCACACGGACTTGACTAGAATAGCAGTAGGGCTAACATTAAATAAATAACATTAAATAGCAGCATATATGCTTCAATGCAGATAGGCTACAAGTTAAGTTTGTCCTAGGTAGAAATTGGCCAACAAGTTTATTTGGGAGAAAATCATGGACATAAAGATTTGATGAGAATAAAGTTTTATCCCCCCCAAGTGTGCCATGTACCAAGTCTCTGAAAAGTTCAATAAAAACTTGAGTTAGGAAAAAAACACATGACTGAAAAGGCATTGCCCCCCCCCCCCCCCCCCAACACACACACACATAGTACTTCAACTTTAGTCTCCAAAGCCGCTGGGACAGAGCGGCTTGCCTATTTCAGAGCGGCCACTCCCGTTTTAAAACGGCCAAAGCCACTAGGACAGAACTGGTTCAGATAAACACTGAGCTCCATCACAACTGTTTAAAATCTTATTTCAGAAGCTAAAATTTTATTTTGGAAACTGATCAGAACACACAATCCCCAGCGGGCTCGCTCTTGGCACAATTTAAAAAGCAATAGGAGACTATTGAAGTCCCCAGTACTGTTATTATATTTTAATCTTGTAGTTTTATGTAGTACGTTTTCTTTTGTTTGTTTTGTTTTTTTTACATTTTAGATCAATCTATTTGCCGTCAGTGTATCTGTCTGGTATCCTTTTGTCTGTTTGTATGCAAGCGCAATGCAGTTTCATATTCGGGGGGTTTCGAGGGAAAACTATCATTTCTTGGCATTTTACCAAATTGTGTTGTGGCAAGCAAAGATTTATTCATTTGAAGAAGCAAAATGCCTAATCAGGGTTTCTTAATCACCATTTGCAGTTCAGCACCGGACAGTGACTCAACACACGTTTCCTTACCAGGAAAGCCTTGTCGGAATGGTGGGACGTTTGTGTGTCGGAAAAGCTTTTGGAATGGTGTTATGTCTAAATGACAGGATGTCAGAATGTGGCAATGCCAGCATGTAACTGCCTCACGGCTGCTATCCAGGCCATGTGAGCTCCCTGGCTTTGCATTAGAAATGAAAAGATCTCACTCCCTATTTTTTATTTATTTATTTTTTACCGGCACGATTGTGTGAGCAATTGTGGCAGTTAATGACACAGCACGATTGCACCATGTTTTAAACTTGTAACAAACTTGTAAATCTTAAGAAAAAGAACGAGAGCAGCATTGTGCATGCAGTCAGCGTAAACAAAGTTGACAGTTGACCGTGAGACCCACAGTGCATTGCGGTTTTCCCAGCCCCCGACGTCACCCTTTCAAACCCTATAGGCTTGTGCCCGGTTGTGCCATTTAATGGCGTACATCATTACTGACTATGTAATTCTTTGTTTGGTGCCAACTCAACTTTGCATAGAACATTTTAAAACATTCAAAAGCAACAGATATAAGATTAAAAAGTGTACATACATACATACATGGGATAAAAACGAGTATAAAAAATATGAACACAAATATGAATTGAATATGTTTTCTACCTGACCTTTTTTTTTAACTTTATCGTTTTTTTCTGTTGTTCATTATTTCTATTGTACGATACATTGAATGTTCTCATATGTATAATCTATTTCTTTTGTCCTTCTGTCTGTCCGTCCCCCACCCCCTCCCCCGTTCTTGTTAGGAAGAAGAGGCAGACCTGCCATTGACATCACCAGGGAGCACATAGACTTCCTTATGAAGCAAGGACATACAATAAAAAATGGCAAGAATACTGGGATGTTCCTCGTCATTTTTGTACAAGAAGTCAAAGCTGATGGGCATACCCATAAGTAGTAGACTGTCTGCCATAGATGACAGACAACTGCAAGAGCATGTCAGGTCACTGCAGAGTCAATACCCAAATTCTGGAAATGAGGTTCGTCTTTTTGGTAGAAATTAACATTAACAATTTAATTTGTCAGTTTGATTAAATAAGCATTAAATTAACAATTTAAAAATTGAATTAAAGAGGTCCTACCTCTGCTTGTTAGAATAATTTTTTTTTTTTTTTTTTTTTAAATTCATTAATTTTGTCTTTCAGATGATCAGGGCGCTGCTACGTGCACAAGGTGTGATTGTTACACGGGCCAGGGTGCGCGACGCATTGACAAGGACAAACCCCAATGCTGCTGCAAGAAGATGGAGCCGGACTGTTGCACGACGTGTTTACCATGCTCCGTACCCCAACAGTTTGTGGCATATTGATGGGAACATGCGACTTATCAGGTTGGTTATCAAAGTCACTTATATTTAGATGAGTCCCTTTGATATTTTTAAGGCAATTAACACTTGGGTTTGTGGTGATTCACAATCTACATAAGAAGAATCACGTCTAAACAAACATGCTTAAAACAAACTCAGATGTACAGAGAATTTCTTCAAATTAAACAGGAATACACTAACTTTTCTCCAAATAATCCTTCATGAACGTCACACTTTGGCCAGAGATATTCCGTGACCATATTTTTCCTCCTGATACCAATTCCAATACTTGTGCTGTGGGTATCAACCAATACCGAATACCGATACCACTATGTTATAAAAAATATATTACACCTGCATGACTGTGGTATGATCATCATGGTGGTAACGGTGTGTTCAGACCAAGCGCGATTTGGGCGTCAAAATCGCGCCTGATGCCCAAAGTTGGACGCTTGGTCACTAAAAAGTCAGACGCTTGATTTCCAGCGTCTTGACGCCCCTGACACGCTCGCCGCGCCGTGGGAGGAGCCTCTCCTTTCTCTTTTCCCTTTCACTGCTCTGTCTGCATCATGGCAGGTGCAGGAGAGAGAGCGGCTCGGCTTTATGTGATAAATAAAGCAGGGAACGTCATCGTCGGACATCTCTGCTCTGTGTCCGGTCCACAAAATGATTCCAGGTGTTCTGACTGTGATGATTTTCATCATTTACTTCAGGAGCTGCTGGCAAGCGGCACTTTCAGCCGTCTGATCCGGCCCAGTTTAACGTCCCGTTTTCCCGATGCGGGGCAGCATTATCAGCCCAGTACATCCCATCAGGACAGCAGGTCATCAAACCACCGTTCAGAAACCGGGACCGGACACAGATCACAGTTTATCCTCCTCTGTCTTCAGATAGAGAGGAGATTCCCCTGGTTTTTCTGTGTTTCCTCTCCTGTCAGAAAAAGTGTGTCTGTGATATGACTCGCTCTGATTGGTCGACGCCCCGCGTCAAGACGCCAAAGTTCAGATTTTCCAACTCCGGCGTCTGACGCTCAAAATCTCAAAACTCGACGCGCGAAACGCGCCTCGATGCGACGCGCCCGACGCGCGAAATGCGCCGCAGGTTTTTCGACGCCTCCTCGACGCGCGTCGGCCATTGACTTTGCATGTAAACCTGACGCCCTTGACGCCAAAATCGCGCTTGGTCTGAACACACTGTAAGGCCTGGCTCAGGTTAAAGTCTTTGTAAAACATGAATGAAGACAGCAAATTGAACCAATTTAGGGGCCGTCCCATGACGCCAAATTGCAGTAACCCCCCCCCCCCCCCCCGAATTTTTTTATTTATTTTAGAAATCCGTCCTTTCATCCCCACGAAACTGGGGATTAGCCTCCATGAAACCGATCATGTCTGAAACCAGGTGCAAAAAGGAAACTGGAACTGGGACTTTCCTTCATTAAATATGGGAATGTGTTCTAATCAGACCTTTCTGGATTCAAATTCTGAATATTTTAAGTAACTGGCTTGGAACAGAAATCTCAACAAATCCAGAACTCTGCTTACTGGGAGATTAAGTCTCAGTTACCCAATTTTAACAAAGTTTAATTTTTCAGTAATCTCAGTTGGTACAACAACAGCCTGTAGAGAGTAATTTTAAGACATTGGAAGGGACTGAAGTCACCACAAGTGAAGGAGTGGGTTTGTGCAATGACGGAATCTGCATCCTAAGAATGTATGCTTAATAGATTAAGTGATGACAGGGGAGAGGGGAGTACTCCTTGGGGCAGTTTTTGGGATTACATAAAAGTGGGAAATCATCAGTAATGTCTGCATGTTGTATTTGCCGAAATCTTAGTTATTCTCTGTGTGGGCAGATGTAAATGTATTGATGAATGTATGTGTGTACATGTGTACTGATACATACATATTACTTGATATTATGTGTCCCACTTTTTATGTTTTTTTTGTTTTTGTTTCTTTTTTCTTACTTTTTTGTGTGTCCGTGTATCAAAAAGGATCAAAAAGTATATGCCTGTCACCAGGATTGTAAATTACAAAATGTCTGTTCCTAGATGGAAAAACATATTAAGTTTGCCATGTACCAAGTCTCTGAAAAGTTCAATAAAAAATTGAGTTAGAAGAAAACACGATGACTGAAAAGGCACCCCCCCCCACACACACACACACACACACATACACGCACACACACACCCATGCACGCGCATGCACGCACACACACACATACACGTAAATGAAGTGCATCTTTTTTTCATGCATCTCAGTAAATGTTTTGTTGCATGTGGGAGCGGTGGTGGGATGGGGGGTGGGGCTTGACATTATAATTTCCAATGTAAAGGGGGCCCTGCAGAAAAAGTTTGAGAACCACTGGACTAAATCAACATGGTTCATTCCAGCAATAAAAATAATCTTTTATACGTTGGCTTTACCAATGTTAATGCTGATTTTTGGCAAGAACTCACATTTTTCAAATATTTGACTTGCCTGACATGACCTGAGATTATTCTTTTTATATTTATTTGTGATAATGATCATAAAGATAACATCAATTCAGCTAAAATGCCACAAATTTTGTTTCCTTTTCAAAAGCTCTTTTTATTGTATATTGTCTCCAGATAAGTGACATTGTTATTATTATTATTATCATTGTATAGAGTACTAATTTTTTGTGTGTTCAAACATTCTAGATGGGGCATTGTGATACACGGTTCCATCGATGGACACTCACGACTGATTACCTACCTCAGCTGCAGCACAGACAATCGGGAAACAACAGTACTTTCTCAGTTTTTGAAAGCAACATCTGTCTATGGACTACCATCAAGAGTGAGATCAGACCATGGTGGTGAAAACCTGCTTGTTGCCTTATTCATGCATCTTGTTCAAGGACTTGAACATAGAGGATTCATTACAGGAGAATCTGTTCACAATTAGCGAATTGAACGCCTTTGGCATGATGTATTTTTGCATGTGCTGCAGCAGTTTTATCATACATTCTACTGTTTAGAGGACTCTGATGACCTTAACCCAGATAATGATGTCCACAGACTTTCTTTACACATTGTGTATCTTCCTGAGATTCAAAAGAAGCTGGACCACTTCAGACAGGCTTGGAACCACCATGGGCTGCGAACTGAAAATAATCGGACTCCAACTCAGCTTTGGACAGAGGGCCTGCTCACAAACATTGAAACTGACAACACAGCTGTCAACAATGTTTTTGGAGAAAATCCTTACAGCAGCCAAAATATTGAGACTATCCTCGCTCAGCATGGTATCCAGACACAGCAAACACTTGATGACGAAGATTTTCCAGCTGTGTTAGTAGAGCCACCTCAACTCATCCTAACTCAGGAACAGCAAGCATCAGTGCACAATGCAATCCAGCGCATTCCTGATTTAAAGATGAAATATCAGGCCTGCTTGGCTGCAGTTGTCAGGATTTTACAAAATTAGGAATGGGACACAAACAGCAGGATCCACTCTATCCAGGATCACCATTAACATGTCACAACATTTCCTCAGAATGAAATGTTCTTCAGGTTATTACTACGAACAATTCTTTTTTTTCCACTTTGGAGTTGTTTCACTTTTAGTAGTTAAGTGGATGTAAACCATTTCATCAAAATAACAAAAGAACTGCAAAAAAGATCAACTTGGACTAGTTCAAGAAAGCATGTCATGCTAATAAAGTGTTATAATAATGCATGCTTTTTGTGCCCTGAGTTGAGTTTTTTGTTCCAGAAAACAAGGCAAGTCTTCAGTCAGTTACCATAGTTACTGACTCACAGAAGTAAATAAAAATACATCAAATAAGGTCTCAGCATGAGGACCACAAAAATCATGTCAGTGAAGTAGATGTGATGTCTGCATGGTCATTGTGTGGCTTCATAGCTTGAGTGGAAAAAAAGACAATTTATAATCAATTTTTTTTTTTTTAAAAGTACAGTAGATCCTGTTCAGTAGGCCTTTATGATTTATCAATCATAAAGGCTGATCGGCAGTTGTAGCAAATACCAAACATACATCATGATATTTTTATATTTTTTCCATGTCACAAGTCTGATGTGTCTTGTATGGGCGCAAGCTGTGCAGTCAAATTGTATCCAACCACCGGACTTACTGACATAGTAGGCCACAGTGTGAACATGAATTGTGCATGATGAACGCTTGAACCCTGTGATTTATTTGTGCAGCAGTGTCTCCCAATCCTAAGTGGGTTTGGCTATGTTGTAATCCAATGCTACATCTACCGTCACCACATCCGTGTGTATGTATGTACATATATGTGTGTGTGTGTACTATATATATAACGTGTATACACACACACATACAGGTACTACCCAAAAAATTCGAATATCGTGAAAAAGTTCATGTATTTCTGTAATTCAACTTAAAAGGTGCAATTTACTAATTGTATAGATAAATAACATGCAAATCAATATATTTCAAGTTTTTATTTGTGTGGATGTTTCCAATTAGGACTTGCGGCTTAAGAAAACCTCAAATTCAAAATCTCCAAAAATTAGAACATTGCATTAAATCAATTATAAAGGAGTACTTAATACTTGGTTTGGCCCCTTTTGCATGAATGACTCTTTAACCTGGCGTGGCATGGATGATACCAGCCTGTGGGATATTTCAGGTGTTATTATGGAAGATAAACATGCTTCAAATTACAGCCTTGAGCTCTTCTTTATTGTTTGCTCTCTTCCCGTCCTGCGGTAAAGCTAGCCGGCATTGTCAAATGCACGGTAAAGTGAGCCGTCATTCATCAGCCGACACTCGCGGTTAAAATTCAGTTGCGCAAAACACCAGATGTTACAAGCACTACCGTGAAACCGCAAAACACCAGATGTGAAACCGAGCACTTTTAATTCGGAAAGAGGTACATGGATCATTTTCATTCCGAAAGAGCTTTTAAACCGAAAGCAATTAGGCTATTTGGGTCCAAGTTAACCCAGCTAGCCTACTGATAATCTTCTCCAAGCTGCGATCAGCCCTCCGGCTTCTACACCGTTTTCTTCCACACTTCTTCCTTCCACTTAACTGTCCATTAATGTGCTTTGAGACAGCACTCTGAGAACATCCAGCTTCTTTTCTATCACTTTTTGTGTCTTCCCCACCTTGTGCAGGGAGTCAATGATGGTTTTCTGCACAACTGTCAGATCAGCATCTTCCCCGTGATTGTGAATTCTTCTAAACCAAGACAGAGACTTTTTAAAGGCTTGTGGTACTTATGGTGTTCTTGATTATTTAACCTGATTAGAATGTGACACTGAACCTACAATACTGGAGTTTTTCACAGTATTCTAATTTTTGGAGCTTTTGAATTTGAGGTTTTCTAAAGCTGCAAGTCCTAATCATCAACATCCAAAACAAACAAAAGCTTGAAATAAATTGACATATTTGTCTAAACAATATGTAAATTGAACCTTTTAAGTTGAATTACAGAAATAAAAGAACTTTTTCACAATATTCAAAATGTTTGGGTAGTATGTGTGTGTGTGGCCGCGTTTTTGCAACATTGAGTGGACCACGTTCTGGATTTTTACCATCACCGTGGGGACGTCTTGCCCTTGTGGGGATATTTCCCTGGTTCCCACGGGGATGAACCCCATTTTGAGGGTCAAGATTAGGTCTTAGTGATTAAGTTACAATTTGATCCAATAGTTGAACAAATAAAGGAATTTAATATGTGGCTGATGAGGGATCTTTCTTTAAATGGCAGAGGTTTGAAGAGCTGAAAGGATTTCTGTGTCACTGGCTTTGGGAATGCCTTTTACAACATTTTAAAGGTGCCATGACATCAAATTTCACTTTTCTGGGGTTTTGGGTGTATAATATGATCTGTTGTGCACTGATGAGGCCATGTGAATGTCCAGAGTGAGAATCAAAGTTCCTGTTTATGGTCTGTCAGCTTTGTCTCTCTGCTCAGAAACAGTTGAATCAGACAGCAGGCTATCATTCTACGTAGTTCTATCATTCTACGTAATTCTATCATTCTATGTAATTTAATTGCTCCAATAAGAGCACACTATCAAGTAAACAGCGCCTCCCCCCCCCTCTCTCTCTCCTAACGGTTTATGCACAGTCCGCTCCCCCTCCCCCTCCCTGTCTCATTCAGCTTCATGTATGGTGCTAGTAGTAACTTCTGTGCAGTCAGGTCTGGATTTTCAAACAAATGGATTTAAAAGCAAACTTCTGCAGCAACACTGAGGGAGGGGGCCACAACCTTGTCATTACCTGTAAGTTTATTTATTTTCTAAATGCTGTCTTGTCTGATAAACGTAGCTAACACTGTCTGAAGTGCCCATGTTGCTAGCAGTTAGCCTTTAGCAAACTCCGACCACAGCTTGACCTAGATTCTCCAAATAAGGTCATAGCGAAATAAGGTGTAGCCAATCAAAATGAAGTCAACGTGGTCTCCGGGTAAAGCTCCATATCATCACCGGACCCAACTGTATTACTGAGGAAGTGAGGTCTGGCGTTTCAAAACAATACTCCACTGTAAAAAATGCAGTTTTTTTTTCTTTGGAGTATTTACATATAAAGTAATGCCAACAACATAAACTAGTTTTTAACTGTTATGACATCACTCCTTT
>JALJCO010011364.1:0-78597 GCA_023101725.1 Atherinomorus stipes | reverse complement strand
TACACTGTAAAGAATTTCACTGTAAAATAACAGTAAATTACTGGCAGCAGGGACGCCAGTAATTTACTGTTATTTTACAGTGCACCTACTGTAAATTTTTTTAACAGTATAGTACTGTATTTTGAATTACAGTATATTACTGTAGGATAACATTGGGTGGTGTGGTAATTTTACAGCACATTTACTGTTATTTTAACAGTATACAACTGTATTTTGGAGTACAGTACATGACAGTAGAATAATTGTGTTATGGTATATTTTACAGTACACAGCAGTTTATTCTCAATGCTTAATACATCTGCTAATTTGCATTAATTTCCTATAAATCCCCACAAATTAACTTATAACATCATACAGGGCTTTTGAAATTCTGGACTGAACAGCAAGTCAGTCTGGACCATTTTCCATTTATTCCTCCTTTTATCGTGACAGCAGGTAACATCCTCAAGTCCTAATATGCAAGTAATGACTTTTCTTGTATTTTTCTTAAATTGTGTACCTTATTGTGCTTTTGCTTTGCTTTGTGCTAGCTGAAGAAAAGAATCAAGAACAGAACTGACAGTTTATGGAGCTCTCCCACTAACACCATTTTCCAAAATAATCATAAGATTTAATGTTGATTAAATGTTATTGCCAGTCATTCCTGAACTCTGACCTTGAATAAAAAAGTAAAGACAAAAGTAAGGTAACGAAGATGCTACTTCTGCACATAGCAATTGAGCTGGCAACTCCAGAGCTAATGCTAACAGTGAAGAATCATGACATTGACATGGTAATCAGATGTAAATATTTATTTTTGGGACCCATCAAATTTATAAAACAATAATTCATATGCTATAAAAAAAATTGGGGATAAACTTAACACTTTTATTCTTCACCCCACTAGACGTTCTGTGGGTGTATTACTTTTTTAAAAAAATATTGTTTTGATGAAAAAGTTGTAGCTATCACCTTTAAAATAGCTTCAAGAACAGTATAACGTTTAATTAAAATAGCATCAAGAGCAGTGTAACAGAACAGTCTAGCTTGTCAGCAAGTCTTTTGTACATGTAGATGTGAACAATGTGAACAGTGAAATTAGAGAAAGAGAAGTAAAGGGGGAAGACAGTGTACAGTGGGAGTACTTGACTGCAGCATTGGTGGTATCCTCAATCACTGATGACTGGTGCCTGCCAAACAAACAGATGTACAAAAATTTAGTAACACAACGTCACCTAAAATATAAAAATGTGAAACAGACTAATGGAGGGATGCAAAAAAATAAAAGACATAAGGGGAAAGAAAAGGGCCAGAGCAATAAACTGTTGCAGGGAGAGGTAAAATAAAAATAGTTAAGAAGAGAGAACAGCAAGAGACAGAAAAAAGAGTGGTTAGTTGTTATAGTTTAGGGAGGGAGGTTACCTCTTACGAGGGCTAAGTCAGTAGGCTGGTGGCATGTTGTTAGAAAGTTAAAAATACCGGGCTATTATGAAAAATACAGTTTAAATTAACAGATTTGCCTACAGTATGTGATTATCTAATTAACATGAAGTTAAAAGCTTATTTGTTTTTAATTTATAAACTGAATGAGAAAGACTGGTATTACTACTATGGAGTATAATAAAATGTGTTTAACATAAATTTAATGTTGCGTCTGAGAAGAACACATCTCACCTTTACATCTGATGAAATAATGGCACGTCCAGGTCCTCTCTCCCTTTTGATGATCCGCCCATTCCTTCCCATTTTTGGTTGTACAGACAGCTCTATAATTGCACAAATAATCACAAGTTAGTCTTCACACTGTTATTGGTGATTAACTAACACATGTTCATTTAAATAAATGCCAGTTTAAGTGATTTCTTTTGCTGAATGGAGTAAAACATAAGTGAAAGCCCTTGCATTTCGGCCAAGAAGCCTATTCATAACATGGTTTTAGTGACAATTTTCCTGGGAATTTTTTAGAGACTGCGCACAGGTAGTGCATTTTAACTTTACCCATAGATATATAAATGTAGAACAGTTCTATCTCACTCAGCATTTGGTCTGCAAAACAAAGCAGATAGAGCAAACGCAACAGACTTCAATTTTCTGTGTGAAGGTGAAGCAGTCTGGCCTACTGTTTTGTTTTTTTGTTTGTTTTTTTGTCCTGCAAGCACTATATCACAGAGGCAACACTGTTTAAATCATCAGGTCAAGTGAGGTCAGAAATTACTGTTTATCATCACAGGTGGCATCGCAGAAAATGAAATGCAGATTGAAATAGTTACCTTTACTGTCTATTTTTTAGCTAGCTTCTATTGAGTCTAAGGATGCCCAAACATTACCTGATCTCCAGAACTACTCCAAACCTGATGTACTGGTGATAAACTTGCCTGTATTTGAAAGGACTTTTAAATGAAGTTAGATGAGAAAGTGATAAGTTACACGTTACAAAGGTCAGAAGCAATGCCAGCTTGCTAACATTAGCTAACTGAGTTCAGAGCTTGCTTTGCCAAGCTAAGCAGCCTGACCAGCTGAAACAGACCTAATGCTCTTTTTTTTTTATAATGTCAGTTTAATAATCTTCACACTGTAAGTTTATGGAGATAAAAATCATTTTACCTCTTTGGATGAAGTCCACATGTACTGCTCTGAATGATGAAGAAGCTGTGATGTTCAAAGTCAGGTCCAGGAATATCCCATCACATCTCATCACTCAAAAATGACTTGAGTAGTGTTAAAAGTATGATCAACAAGAAGTAAAATCATTAAAACAGAAACATAAGCCTACAATTATCAGTGAGATGCTGATGGATAGTGACAAGACTTGTGAAGGAATGTGGGTCCAATTCCACCGCGTGACAGAAAATACTGTATTATACTGTTAAATTACAGTTTGTTAGCATTAACTGTTAATTTATATATTTAAATACAGTTTGTTTACATTAACTGTTAATTTACATGCAGGGATGACTATTTAACAGTATTTTACAATTATTTTGAAAAACGGTAAGATACTGTTGTAAATTCACCGTAAATTTACAGAAATTCGTTACAGTGTAGTTAAGGAAACCAACAGATTGGATCGAATCTTGACTTGACCCGGTCCAATCCCCCATCCTGAGCAAGCACGGAGGGGTGGCGACAGTGGGAAGGAAAACACCCTTTTAACAGGGAGGAAAAACCTCCGGCAGAACCCGGCTCAGGTAGGGCGGCCATCTGCCTTGACCGGCTGGGGGGGAGAAGACAGAAAGGGAGACCAACAAACACTGCAACGTTATCCAGCCAGAGGCAGAGCTTGACTTGACCTTGCCATAAAGTTAAATTTATGGCAAGGCTCTGTCTTACAAGAAAGTTGGAATCTGATGATGAAGATCACCATTTTACTGAATTTCTGTGGCACTTTTTACAAGCCATTGTTAACTGCTGAATAAACATCCTCCAAAAGTAGGGATTATTTTGTTTTCATCAGTGGTTACACATACACCATTAACCAATACTGCTCTCCAAGCACACCAAGTACTTCTGAAAAATCCTTATTTGATCACTTGAAAGGGCTCCAATGACACAGAACTTTTATTAATTCAGCAATAACAACCAGAGAGTCTTGGTGATTACAAAGATCTGCAACCTTCACTGACACTGATCCCAACATTATATTTGAAGTTAGCTGCCTTACATATGGACGTCCTTAAAAGTATTCATACCCTTAAAGAAAAGGTTAAATTCACAATAGTAATTCACATAACAAGAAACGAATAAGAAATAAAAATGTACAAAATTATAATTTAATAAAATAAAATATCGCTTTTGTATTGTGGTTGAAAATAATAATTCAAAAAAAGCCAAACAAGCAAAACTTTCCCAGAGACATGAGAGCACCTTGCTGATGAACAGTGGACCAAAATACCTGCCAACAGGTGTAGAAGTCTTTATGAGCATGAGAGGAAACACCTGATTACAGTGATTGACTCGAAGAGTTGCTGAACAAAATTTTAGCTTCGGAGCCCCATCATGCTTGTTTACTTGTTTTATTTTTTGTGTTTTTAATATTTCTTTTGAACCAGAATTCAAAATCAGTGTCATGAATTTCATAGATTTATTACTTTTGTGAATTTCAACTTATTTCACTGACAGCTGACTTTTTTCTCCCCTCTTTAATTGGAGGGTATGAAGAATTTTGAGGATGTATACATAACACCTGAGTTATGCATCAAGCTGGTAGCATCCCTGCCACGCCAGGTTAGGGCAGTCATTAAAGGGGCCCCCTCCAAGTACTAAGTACAGATGCAAGATTTTACTTTAGGAGGCCTGATATTTTTGTATTTAAACCATTCTCTGATTGATTTTATGCAGTACTCTAATTTTCTGAGTATTTGAATTTAAGGTTTTCTTAAGCTGCAGCTTCTAATCAGCAACACCCAAACAAAAAAAGCTTGAAATAAACTAATTCATATATTATTTGTTTAAACAATATGTTAATTAAGTTGAATTATGGAAAAACAAACTTTTTCAGGATATTCACATTTTTTGGGTAGTACCCGTGTATGTATCTATCTATATCTATATATCTATATATATATAGATATATAGATATATAAACACGATATGTATTGTCAGAGTAGAGATCAAGAGTAAATCAAAGCTGCTAAAGCTTAGAAATCAAAATCATTGTTATGTAATGTGATAAAGACAATGCTAAATGCTATATTTCCTTTAAGTTCCAAGTCTGCAAATTCATTTCATTTTTGTTTTTACTTCACACATGGCTATGCAAAGCCTTCATACAAAACAAAAGAAATTCAAATCTAACACACAATACACATACAACATAACCACAAGGAGCAGGAAAAAGAAAATGTCATTATACCTGCTCCTTTCTTGTACATAAAGAAAAACAAATAAATTGTCAGGCATAGAAGTTTTGGTTTCAAAACACACAAAAAAAACAAACAAATCAAATCTGCAAGGTAAAGACATCCTTATATGAATTTTCTATACCTATTCCGATGCATGGTCACAGGGACTGCAGCCTTTCCCAGCAACTTTCAGCAGAGAGGCAGGCTACACCCTGGACAGGTCACAAGTCCATCACATGGCCAACACGGACAAACAACCACTCAGAATTTAGAGAAGTCGATTAACCTAACATGTAGGACTGTTCGATATACTGATATATCGCAATATGATATCTACATGAGAGAGAGAGGATATTTAAACATATCGTTATATCCCGGTATGGGTTGTGCAATTTTTTTTGCTTTATTTTTCCGTAATGACCTGGCTGCACCTCGACTGACTACAAAGGGGTCACCTGATTATTTAATAAGGATGGGAAAAAATATCGAAACACTGAAAGATTGCGATATATTGTCATATGCTGATACCATATCTATATTTTAAAATGCGGTATCAATCTATTTTACTAATGAAATCTTGCGAGATATCGTTTTGTTACGATATCATGAGATTTCACAAAATACCGCAAGATTTTGTAACAGAACGCTGAAATCTCGTGGTATTTCGTAAAGTCTCGAGATTTTGTAACAAAATGAAATCTTGGGAGATTTTATCAGTAAAATAGATGAGATAGATAAATATTTTAGTGCATCAATATTTTTTCCCACCCTTATTATTCAAACCGTCTGGAAGACAATCCTCTCCAAGACTTTTACAAAGAAAAAAACAACAAAAAACAGCCAACTATCTTTAATTTCTTCGATTTAACAAACATTTCTAATCAGTGTTTTTGTCAGTTCCATCGCTGCAGTGGAGCGATACCTTCACGCTAAACATATCAAACAGCTGTTTGATATGAAACTTTCAGACAAATTAGGGTAAAAATACCGGTATATATCGTATATCGTCATCTAAAACAAATATATTGTAATGATATTTGGTCCATGTCGCCCAGCCCTACTAACATGCATGTCTTCAGATTGTGGGGGGAAGCTGCAGTACCCAGAGAGCGCCCATGCAGGAAAAAAAAAAAAACAACCTGCAGCACATACAGGCTGCCATCAAGCCAACCTCCTTCCCACGGAAACTTTGCTGACTTCAGCAAGACGATGCCAAACCAACTTCTGAACATTAGCTTGAATAGCTTGTACTGAAGGGTGCTAAATCGGTCACCCCGTTTTCCAGACTTGTCACCCACTTAAAACATTTGGTGCACTCTGAAATAAAAGACGTGACACAGATGGCACCAGAGCGCTTCATGAAATGAGAAAACCTTTTGAAAACTGCAGCAGCTGAATCACGAGATGTTGGTAAAAGCCGATGTGATTAAAGACAGCAGTAAACTTTTTAAACATCAGGCTGGCTTTGTATTCATTTTCAAAATAAGACGATTCTGTATAAGTAATTATATATTTGTAATCATAGTAATTTTTATAACTTATTTTCTCACCAGCTTTGGTAGCAAATTTATCTGCCTAGACATCGATGTAAATCCCAGCTAGAGGTTTCCTCACACGTTTTGTACCCTCCTTTCTACTTTTGGAGTGCTGAATTCTTCTTTTCTCGTTCGGTAAATTATTTAACAGTTTCATTCCAGTCACCGCTACCACGTCTCCTCTGTCTCCTGGTCAGCGCTGCCACCCCTTCGCTGCTTTGCTTTTCCTTGCCAGGAGCCAGGAGAGGCGTTACTTGCTTTGTCCTCTGTGCAGGTCGCTGGCTGTGTGCCAGACAGAGCCCATGCCAATAAAAGCCATGAGTAATGGCCTAAAACTTCTACATTCACTGTGTTTCCCATTATTTCCCATGGCCAATAAATCTGAAGGTCTTAATCAGAGGAAAAGGCTGGAACATACGGCCCATGTCTAGTAGGGTGTCCAACATTAAGATGTGTGCTTTAATCGGAGGTGAAAGTTGAGGTGGCAGCCCCCCAAAATGGCTCAGCTTGTGACCCACTTTGTCTTCGTACTAGCCGAGCCAATATTGTCTAGGCAGGAGAACACACTGGTGCCACCATGAAACGGAAACTGCCTCTGGGCTCCTGAGATCAGGTCGACTCTAAATGAAGTCCCTTAAGAGGCTAATAAACAGATAATTGAATAAATGTTTCAAAATCCACAAACTGCTGTGAGGAAGTGACGGCAGAGTAAAGCACTCTTTCATGTCTCAGTGTTTTAAACAGCAGGCCAGGCAGATCTGGAAGGTTCATAAAAATGTTCTCATCCTCATGCATTTTTAAACACCAATTTTACAGTCCAATAATAAATAGCTGGAAGGCAATTAGTCTATGTTCCACAGCAGCAATCCTCGCGGCCATTTATAGTTACTCTCTTACACTATTCCAGCTTTACTTCAAATTTGTTCCACTTCAAATTTTTTCTTTAAACGGTGGTGACAAAGTTGTAAAGATGAATCTGCAGTAGGAACATACTTTAAAATGACATCACAGTTGGCTACTGATTAGTTTAGCATATGTAATCGTAAAGGTGAATCATTTTAATTTATGTTTCTGGCCATCTGGGGAGTGTAGAACTGTTGTGTTTGATCTCCATCAACTCCAGAGGGAAATATCTGTGCAATAAGAGACAAGAAAGATGGGAAAAAATGGACTTTTAAGGGGGAAAAAAGGAAAATCAGTAAATGGCAGGTATTTTGTTTCTTGCCTTAATGCTAATTACTTGATTCACAGTAGAAAAATATCAAACATCTGTCAAAAAATAACCCAAACAACATAAAATCAGACCATTTTCCACCATATAGGCTAATTCTTACGTTGCAAGAATTTTAACAACAGCTTACTGTATATGAATAGATAAATTACTTTGATTACTTTCTCTGTTCTATTATTGCACAGATGAGGTTCCGGAGAATAATTTCAAAGGTTCCTGCTGCACATTTTGGAGTAATCAGTCAAGTTTCTTTTTGTGCATATTTCATTTCCATTTCCGTCAACAAAGCATGAACTCCACCTTCACTGCAGCTTTTACAGAAATACACACACCATCTGTCTTTAAACTCTGAGGAAAATTCATAGGTGTTTATTTGGGAAAAACTGCCAGTGAGATTATTGTCATATGTGGTTATGAAATATTGGCAATCACATATTTGTAGATTGCCAATATTTGTAGATCTTCCCAAAAAAAAAAAAAAAAAAAAAGGTATTTTGAATTGAAAGCTTTGTCACCAACAGACCTGATGGAATAGAATCAAAGCTTTAACTTTATTTAACGCTACAAGAGAGGTGACAACAGAGCTGGCCAGCACTCGACTGATTCATCCTCCTGAGGCTTCCAATAAGCTTCTTATGTGTATTGAGAAGAAAATAAACAAGAACCTACAAGACTTATGTGGTTCAACCTCAAATAAGAACCGTAGAGGGGGTTTGTGTGCTGTATTCACTTCCCATTTATCTTCAATCTCAATGGACAAAAGACAAATACCAGCGACATCAGCTCAATATTTAATGGCGGTCTCAACACCAAACCCAAGTCTGTCCAGAAAGAGAGAGACAATCTTAGAAACTGTCCTCTTTTAAAAAAGAAACATGTTTTAAGTTAATATTAGAGGTAGAAAATAAGATGCATTTTGATAGTCAATTGATGGTATTTATATGTTTTCTTTTCATCACTTGCAAAGAATAAATAAGTTTGAGCAATAAAAGCAACTTCAAAAACTATGTAGTATCTTATGCATCTATTAAGTGACTTTGTAAAGAAAGTTTCAGACATATTTCATTGCTGTTTCAATTTTACTTAAATCTGAAAGGCTATTTAAAAAATGAAAGTGGGGTCCAGAAAAGAAAGCGCATCACACACCAGTGCTGACACGGTCCCGTTCACTTTCAATGCATGCAACTCAAAGGGAAAGCTGACTTCATCATTTAAATATTGATCAACTTTTGTAATGAGGATGTCATATTCAATCTGTCTCAGTGTAATTAAGAATCAATATTCTATCAACTAAATGAACCACATTTTCTATGTTATTCTGAATCGATTGATAGAAAGTTAATAGACTAGAGCTTCAATTTTTATAGCAATCTTTGAGTTGTGGAACATCCTCTGGGTTTTAAAAGTGATTGAGCTGTCCTGTCGGCACACTGAGGAACAGATCAGAGTTTCTGGGAGGGGACTGAGAAGTGGATACAAAGAACAAAAGAACAATGTGTCATCATCATCATCATCATCATGAAAGGAAACAAGTACTCAGCGGGAGAATATGGATATTTAAACCCTGCAGTAACGTACAGATTCTGGAAGAATACCATCTCATCTTTTTTCATTCCAGTTAAAATCAGACAATCCTATTCATTTTCACGTGAAGCTACATTTAGCTTAGCACTAAAAAGCGCAATAAGAAATAGTTCAACTCACCCTGGCTTGCACTTCTCAAACTCAATAATTAACATTTAGATTTTGGTTTGATGCATCTGCTCAAAAACCAAAGTGTTGAAATGTTAAATTTAGTCAGGACCACCTGCAGCGCCTCAGGCAACGAAAGCAATCGTTAAGACCCCCTGGAGTACAAAACAGAGCTGCATCAATGTTGGACGCAAAATTGATCTGATATGGTTTGATCAGATTCAGTTTTGAAGGAGAATCTGGGATAGAGGCGGCTTCTAAAGCTGCTTGTAGAGGAAGCAGCGAAGGCAGGCAGGCAGGCTAAAGTAGTGATGATGAAGGTCTCTGAGATTTACCAATCCAATCCTTGACGGCTTGGCCTGTCTGAACAAGCAAGTTTAATGCATGTTATGGAAAAGCAAGGCTTCCTGTCCAGCTCCAGCGACGTCCTGGTTTTCACCTGGAATTTAATAGGTTCAGTTGGCATCTGTGATTTGGTATATCTGTCTTTGCAACATGCTGTATTTAAAGGGTAAACACAGAATTTAGACTTTGACATAGTTCTGTTTAGAAATACACGATATTTTCGGCCTGACACTAGCTTTAAAACTGAATATCAATATCAGTCCAGTATTGGCAGATATTATCAACCAATATATAACAGGTTTGGTGACAAAGATGCGGAATCCTGTTGTTTTTTTCTTGTCTCAAGCCTCGAGAACAAGAAAAAGTTCTAACTTTTTGCAAAGTTTGTAACAAGCTTTAGGCCACGCCCACAATGCAACATTATGACATCACCGGCAACTACTGGGTCTGCAGCAGATGCAGAAGTATTATCCCAATTTTGGCTCAAGGAATGAATATTACATCATATCAGTATCGCCATGAGAAGATAAAAATATTGGTTATCGTATCAGTTGGAATTTTTTGTATCATGCGTCACTAGTTCTGTTAAAGCCTCAACCGTTTGCTGCAACTTGTGGGTTTCAGGAACATGTAAAACAGCCTGAGCTGAGGTCTGCTCTTGGCAGTGTTGCTGTTACTGATGACCTTACAGCAGGGGTGTCCAGCTCCGGTCCTCGAGGGCCACAATCCTGCAAGGTTTTCCATGCCTCCCTGCTCCAACACACCGGGCTCAAATTAATGAGCCATTGTGCAGAACTTCATAGGCTGTCAGATTCATGTAATTGTGTCAGGTGTGTTGAACCAGGTAGGAAAAGAAAACTGCAGGACAGCGGCCCACGAGGACTGACTTTGGACACTCCTGTCTTATAGCACTGTCTTGTTGTGGAACAGCCAAGTAGACAATGAAATCAGCTAACTTTCAGTCAGCATTCAACCTAATTATGACCAAAATACATCACTGTGCAACGATACAAGTGTCAAACTAAGCAGCCCTGAGGGCACAATTTAAACTTAACCAGTTTCCCAAAATCAAAGTAGCTCTGTTAAAGTGGCTAAACCTAATAAGTTTAGTTAGGTTTAGGAAAACTGTTAGACTGTAACCCCTCCTACTGCATCCCCTCATTGCACCTTTATATATCACAATGCTAGGTGTTAAACACAGCCAGAGATGTTAAGGTTTTCACTTGTTTTAACATCAGTTCTATGTGATGTATTCAGATTGGGAACAGGCTGGCTTCCATTTATTTCCACTCTGTGCAAAGTTAAGCTTAGCTAGTAACTTAGCTCCTCTACTTCTATCTAAAAAAACAAAGGTTTTTTCAGTTGGATAATTAGGATAAAATGGTAAAACGTGTCCTCTGTCAAAACTTTATGTTTTGTATCCATTCCTGGAAACATTTCTCTGACCATAAGTAAAGAAAATATGAAGGTGAGCACACTTATCTTTACAGACAACTTGTTACACACTGACAAGCCTGGTAGTGTAAAGGTTTATCACTACAATTTATTTGACAAGAACAAGTCAACATAGACAAAACAGGACAGAATTTCCTCACAAAGCATGTTCAATGCTGAAGCAATCAGTGTGTAAAGATGACCGCACAATGCCACCAGACTGACATTTTTCCAACTCTCAACTCAAAGCAAACAGAAATGAGAACAGTATCAAACCAAGTGTTTAAATGTCAAACTCTGTCTTAAAACTGGAAAATCATAACGTCTGCAGACAACCTTAGTTGGCTGGAGACTCTGCACTATGGGAGTTTAACAACTAGAGAATGTGCATGCATATTAATCCTGTGGAAGTTGAGTAATTACATTTCTGTTGCATTTGAAGGTTGGACACAAGCCTTACAGCAAATCACATGGTTTAACATTTATGGTTCATTACAAGAGATTTATTTATTTCAGTCGGACTGTGAAGCCCATTCTGAATAAATGGTGCACATCCAGCTCTGTGTGTACCTGCTACAGAATGAAACGGAAATTGAAAAGCAGCCATAGCCTGAAAGCAGGGAGGCTGTGGCCTCATTGGCCACAACATAATTCTATTGTTAAAAATAGAGTTGATGATAATAATATTTGGTAGCAGCGTTGTCTGGCACAAGGTAGAAAAAAAGCAAGAGGGGAAAGAATAGTCTCCTCTCTAGATTGTAACCTTGAGTCACCCTGTCATGCCTGCATTCATCTCGGAGTTAAAAATGAAAAAAAGGACAGGCATTTGAAAAGAAATGTGATTATTAGATGACTGTATGAAGACAGGAGGAAACCATAAAAAGAACGTAGAGAGAGAGAATAAAGCAGGGCAGCCACAGAGGAAGGGGAAGGGTGAGACATGGGAAAACTTAATTTTCGTCTCTTGGGGCATGAGGGAGACAGCCAGTAGAGCTTATGGAGTGACATGAAGGGCGAGATGATTCACAATTTTGCAGCAACGCTTCAGCAGAAAGTCAGACACTAACACAGTCTGCCTGTCACAACAGGCTGCTGATGGACACACTGCTGCGCTTCCTCACTGCAGACTCATGCCTTTCCGTTAACCAGTCAGACTGCTTTTTATAAAAATATATATATTTAAATGAAAAAGAAGGCAAATCAGCTCTCTGGATGCACCTGTTTATTGATGTTGTTGGAAAATGGTGCTTAATATTTAGTATATGAAACACTGTACTTGAACACGAATTACTGTAATGCAAAATAAATGGAAATAAATGGAAACAAAGCATATCTTTTTTGCTATTGCTAAATTAATTCCTCAGGCAATGACTGATGACAAGTGGTTGACTTCTTATCAGTGTATGAGTTAATAAATATTTTAATGATGCTATCCCCACTCACATAAGAACAGCAACATTAATCTTTCTACTTCTGATTTTGTCATAACTGACTTGGCAGATAATGATTTAGTTTTCAGGGGTATTTTTGTGTCTGTTTTTAGTCTCAGAGGAGAAAGAAGCAAACTTGCATAGATTTACTAAGGCGCCGTTCACGTTGCAGGCAAAAATGATTCAAATCTGACTTTTTTTTTCTTTTTTTCAAGGTAACGTTGCAGGAACAGAACTGATATATCACAATATGATATTTACATGAGAGAGATATGATACATCTTTATATCGTGGTATAAGTTGTGCAAATTTTTTTGCTTTGTTTTTTCGTAATGACCCAGCTGCACCTCGACTGATTACAAGGGGTCACCTTATTATTTAATAAGGTAGGAAAAAACAAACATTGAAATATCGTGATATTTTCATATGCTGATACCATAACTATGTTTAAATACGTAGTATCGATCTATTTTACTGGTGAAATCTTGCAAGATATCATTGTTTTGTTACGAAATTTCATTAGATTTCACGAAATACTGCAAGATTTCGTGAAATCTCATGAGATTTCGTAACAAAACAATATCTCGCGAGATTTTATGAGTAAAATAGATCAATACTGCATTTTTGAATGTAGATATGGTATCGACAAATGAAAATATCACAATATTTCAGTGCATCATTAATTTTTTCCCACCCATAAACTGTCTGGAAGACAATCCTCCCCAAGACTTTTACAAGAAATCACAAAAGACCAGCCACCTATCTTTAATTACATCGATTTAACAAACATTTCAAACCAGTGTTTTGTCATTTCCATCACTGCAGTGGAGCGATACCTTTACACGAAACATGTTTCAATTCTAAAAACAGGTGTTTGACATCAAATGAAACTTTCAGACAAATTAGGGTAAAAATATCGGTATATATCGTACATCGTCATCTAAAATAAATATTGTGATATATTTGGTATCGCCCAGCCCTACCTTATAGTGACAGGATAAAGAGAGAAAACAAAAGAGGTAGAGATATATATATAAAAAAAAAAGGAACATATTGAGAATGAAAAGAAAAAGGAACAAGGAACAAAAATATGAAGACAATGCCAAATGGTAAAAAAAAAGAGAGTAATGTCCTCTGGCCTCAGCAGGACTCAAACTCCATCTGACAGCACTAAACAGACAGGAAATCAACCCCGACTCCAACCAGGCTTTGTTGCTTTACACGGTGAAAATATGGCTGGAATCCCATTATCCACAGATACAGAGATGTAACGGCTCCATCTTCATATCTTATTCCTCAGCGCAGGAGGTGTGGTGCCACCTGCACTATATATTGAAGCTTCAGATTAAAAATAAAAAGAAATAGAAAAATAAAAAGAAGAATGTTCGCACAAAAACTCAATCTCAAGGGGCTTTTTAGTTGAAGGGCAAATAGAATTGGAGCAAAAATTGGACTATATCTATCCAATTGAATATTTTTTCCATCTTTGACATGATTACCCCAACTTAGATTTAAAAAGATGACATGTTCATATGCATATGTGTTCCCGAGTGTAATATTTCACTCTCACACAAATGCATACACACACCTCACATGGAGAAGTGAATTGGTGACAAGAGCTAGATTTGATTTTATCCCCTCTCAGCTCTCCTCAGGGTCGTCGCGCAAACAATCTCCCGCCCGGCAGCAAAAGTAGATGTGAGATTAGTTTTGCAAGGTGTTGGCAAGTGCCACATGTTTGCTTGCTGGTCTGCCTCTCCTGGACCTCGGATCTCTGCCTATACATTTGTGGAGAGGTTGTTCACACACACACAATTTATAGATCAGTGCTCACGCCCAGATGTACAAGCGCAAAGGCACACAAGGTTGCATCCTGCACGAGTCAAAGGCAGTCTAACAAATTTATCATCACATCTCTCCATCACCGTCATGCACATACTGTATATGTATGTAGAGAGTTTATGGACACACACACACACATCACCTCAGACCTTGATAATCATTTACTTTTGTAGCTGCCAAGGACATGCATGTCTAGTCTTGTTTTCACTGCAGGGGCTGATCCGTGAAAGAGTCAAGGTGGAGTCAAATCGGAGTCAAATGTTTCCTTTTATATGACACACACACTCACATGTATCTGAATAACAATGCAGACTTTCTTACATGAACCACAGGGGTGATGACTGGCTGTGCTACTGAAGCATGGGCTGAAGAAGAAAAGAGCTTGTTAATTGGCAGCGTGCAAAAGGTAAAAAAAAAAAAGAAAATAGAAAGAAAGCTTATGTGATCAAGGAAAGAGACAGGAAAAAGAAATGGAGTGCATGTCATCAAAGCTTTCTGAAGAAGAGCACTATCATGCAAAGCTCTGTCTCTGATCACTCATGTGTTTGCATCTCAAGTAGGTCTAAAATGCTTGGAGGGTGACAGCGACGTTTCACAGCAGCACTGGGCATTTACATATTTATCCACCAACAATATTCAGCCCATAAATGCAAGTTTTCTTTTCCCCCCACGTTTCCTTTATTTATTGATTGATTTAAGCGCGGTAAGCATAAAAAAAATGCATAAAAAGGAGCTGAGGTATGTGTTTTCACTTTCGGGGGGGGGGGATTTGCATTCCAACCACCTCCCGTCTTACAATATAGTACAAATAACCCCTCCTCATATCTCAACAAAATCCTTCACACACACTCAGACAGGGATTCTTCAGACTAATAATCCATTGTTCACATGCACACTCACAAGCCCTCACACCCTAAAATTCCTCACACATACATCTTCCACACACGTTCAGCCTGCAGCCTGCTTGGCTGGTGCAGAGCAGTGTTCGAAGGTGGAAAAAGAGGAGGAGGCTCCATCTGTGCAGGGAAGTTGGGTGCCTGGCAGCCTCGTCGGGCCACTCGGCCATCCATACGCCCCATCAACCCCTTTCCCGATACAGCCCATCCACCACCGCTCCCCCGTCTTCTTCCCTTACCCCCAAAACTGCAAACATTTCCATCCTGCCTCCTTTCATGTGATAAGCGGAAGTGTAGCTGGCATGCACTGCTGTTGTTTGATACAGTGGCTGCATGATGCCTGACTGCCTGCTTGGCTGCCACACAGACATGCACATGGCCACGCTGACGCCTACACACAAATATGGGCAGCTTGAACTGACTTCATGCGCTACCACCTATTGGGCTGCAAGCTCTTTCATGGGGATGAGAACTCTGGCTGGTCTTGTGCCATTAGGACCAAGTCAAACATATTTGCTGAATTTAAACACACAGTACACACGAAGACTGTCTCCAAAAATTATAATGCAGCTTATTGGCATGAGCATATACTGTGTTTGTAGTGGCAAAAGGATTTTGTTGGTTTTCCGGAGGATGATAAGACAGCATTTTTAGCAATTAAGCCAAAAACAGCAGCTATGGATCACCGCGAGCCTACGTCACAACCCGGAACTCATGTGACCGCGAAGCTGGTCCCGGTGAAAATATGCTTCGTATTTGAACGGCGTCTGATGGACTATGAGCCTCAAAAACTGCTTTTGCACTCTTTTTAATTTTTTTTCTCCGCCGGTCTGTCTTTGAAATATTATAGAAATGACGTCCAGTTATACTGAAAGTCTTACTGCCGACGCTAGAAGAAGATACGAAGCTAAACTAGTATCTGTTGGACTAAGTGATGCCCATCTTCTGCTGCTAGAACCTGGTTAGACGAACCTACCTGTACATAACATCAGTTTCCCGATCTCATGATGTATTTGGTTTCATCAGGTAAGCCCCGTGTTCAAGCCATTTATTTTTTATAGAATATAAATTTTCCCCGGATTTTTAAGACATGGTGGTATTTATTTGATGCACTTCTCAGGAGTTTACTCTCATTGATAAAGCTATAAATTACCGGCAGTCTCATCTGTATGTAACTGGTTATGACTGTGCATGTTTATAATGCTGCAAATGCCTTTCTGCCGCTTTTTATGCTTTTATTCTTATGTGGGAATATTGATGGCAGTAATCTGGATGAACGTGATCGTTAACAGTCCTGAGGAGACGGGAACAGCGGGCGGCGCTGTGATTCTGTACATCCACTGATTTAATGGTGTTTTCTATCATCTGTACAAAAACAACTACAGGGTTTAAAAAGTGAGACCACATTATATGCTTTTTTATCAGTCACAAAGTGATCGGAACATATTGTTAGATGTTTCCATGGTTTCCAGCGTAAACTGTCAGCATTTATGGGCTTGATAGCAGCTAGCCACTTAGCATGTTGTTCGGGACTTTTTCTGTTGTTTTGGGAACTGGAACAAACATCTTCTCTTGTCCGTGTGATAGATATGTTTATGGCAGCCATACACAGCGGGACTTCTCGGTCTTTCCAAAGTAGAATAAACGAAGATTGACGAGTAATGAAGCAGTTAATTCAGTGGCTCCCCTATGCAACGAAGCCATGTTTTCACCTCCTACCTAACCGGATGTGACGAATTTGGCGAAAATTCCCGGATGCTCGCGGTGATCCATAGAAGATAAGTACCCAGAAAATCGAAAACAGCAGATATACTTGGCTTTTAAATCCAAAGAGGACCCGTTTGCATGGCGATCAGTCCATCTGAAATGACTACAGAAGAGTATCTGCTCTGATATTTATTTATAGTACAACATCCAGGTGCACCTGCTAACTTTTAAAAAGGTGCCACACCCACAGCTTCAAGCCAAGCAACAGATCACTCAGTATTTTTATGCTTAGTCACACAGGTTTATTGACCCATAAGGCCTAAAACCGAGTGTTCAGTTGCAGAAATAACTCTCAGATGAAACAAAATGAGGCAGATTAATTTTAACTGTGTTCAGCATGCAGCTCATTCAGCTTCTGCTTTGCTAACATCTGCAGTCCAGTCAAAAAATAAACTCACAAAATTGTTTCACAAAGGTGTGTTTGTCAGAAACGGGGGTCTACCACAGCTTGCTATGCTGTGCTTCATCTTCATGTGGTTGTTGTTGCAAACTTTCCCCCCTGAGCGGAAGCTGAAGAAAAAGGAAAACTCTCACAGAGACTGGCTGAATCTGGTTCTACACTAACAAAAAAAAAAAAAAAAACAAGTTTTTCTCATATAGTTAATAGAAAACTTTGGTAACTGATTAAATAAAAACACAACCAACCATACTGCCAGCAGCTTGAGCTATTTTCCTGTTACTGAACTGTACATAGACTGTAACTAGATTGCTGTAAATTTTACAGAAACCTTCAGTAAGTTACTGTGAAAGTGTTAACAGTATCATAACTGTATTTTTTACAGTATCTACCTTATTTCATTGTACAGCAGATTACTGTACAGTACTTCTCTTTACAGTAGGTTACTGTCAGCCATTTCTCTTGACAGTATAATTACTATATTTCTATTTTTAGTAATATTACTATATTTTAATTTTAACATAACCTTATTTTGTTTACAGTAAAATTAGTGTATCCAATATTAGTTATTCTATTTGCAATACATTACAGTACTACTTTCGTTTACTGTAATAACTATTTTTAAGTGTTCTACAATTAAAAGCATTTTAAAATTTATAATTAAATTGTGATTTACAGTTCAGGAAAATTACAGGAGCAACTGAGTTTCCCACATTCCATTTTGGTTAACAGTAATATTCTGTATACAGATTTCACAGTATCTCACCGTCCAGATTATAAAACAATGTCCAGGCTTAAGAATCAGTAACAGTGTAGAAAAGTGTCAGAATGTTGATGTGTTTTAGTAACATGGTAAATATGGTAAGCACTGGAATGATGTTGATTTTTTTCAGTACACATTTAAAATGTTTGCTGCCAACACTTTTGTTAGTTTATGTGCCACTTCCACCAAATCATGTAATATAAAGAGGTTTTGGTAACTCGTCAATATTTTACAGTATAACAAAGTCGGGTTTTACACATAAACCGTTGAATGTTCTATATCGGGGTGCCCAAGTCCTATCCTGCATATTTTAGTTGAATCTCTTCTCCAACACACCTGAATCAAATGAATGGCTCGTTAGCAGGCCTCTGCAGAGCTGAATGGCATGCACATGAGGGAATTAGCTATTTGATTCAGGTGTGTTAGGGAGGGTTCTAAACATTGTAGGGTAGCTCTCGAGGACCAAACTTGGGCACCCCTGTTCTAGATGGTCATTATACTGCAAGTGCTTTGCATTTGTCAGGGATGGTGAAAACGAAGCCTCACGAGACAATGAGACATTTTGACACAGCTGCCAAGAGATGGACACGAAGTCTTGAGACATTTGAGACAGTCAGCATGAGCGTGTACTGCAGCTGAGGGAAGCGCTGCCTGGAGCTGTCTTGTCTCTGACTCGGTGTATATCAGAAGATACGTTGTCAACCTTCTGTTAGTGTTTTCTTTGTGGTCGATATCTTGGAATAATCCTCTCTGATAAATTAAGTATTTTTCAATAAATTCCCAAGCGATTGGAACCCGTATTAAGCACTGACAGATTAATAAGCCCAGTCCCTTCAAGATTTCAGCTCGACACTAGCGAATGACGACGAGACCTCGGTTAGTGTGGTCACGTGGCTTTCGGCATGCTGAGACTTCCACCAAAACAGCACTAGGAAGACTTCCGGTTCATAAGATCGAGGCGGAGTCAAGCAGACAGGCTCGAGCAGAACATCCCTAGCGTTTGTTTCTTTATCTGCTTATTTCTTTAGCTCTTTGAAGTCTGAACCCCCTTCTCACAGAGAGAAAAGCTGGCTATGAGGGAGGTATACTTGGTGCACTGGATCATAAATTACCTTAATAGACGACTACAGAATGTCAGTCTGAATGACTGCACATAAGAGATGGTAGCAAGCAGGACAGGAACACCGCTGGGGACTGTATGTTCTCCTGTCCTCTTCATATCTGACTTCACAAATCAGAGGCGTGGGTATACAGCCCTTAGATGACACTGTCATTGCAGGGTATTTCAAGGGTGGTCAGGCAGATGGTGAACAGGGGCATGGTGGGTGGGCAAACCATCAGGAGCTGAATACATCAAGACAATAGACAATCACAGGTCAGTGCCACTCCCCTTTAATGTAGAGGTAGCAAGATCAACTTTGGGCTTTAGCTGGATGTCCCACTGGGTTATTCAGGTTCTGCACTGGCTGGAGTAAAATGTGAGATCACTCCTGCAGATGTTTTTTTCCACTCCATGGTTGCCAGCTCTCCTGCTGCAATGTGCCAGGGAAGCAAAATTGAAAAAAAAAAAAGTTTTTTGGATAGATAAGCAAGCCAAACAAGCTGACCTAGCTCTAAACAACTGAGATGGTGGGGAAAAGAAGCCAGTAAATGGGTTAACTGCACCCCAACATAATGAAGAGGATACATTTTTATACATTATACATTTTGAAACTCAGATGGGGCAATCGAAGGCCTGATACTCTGTTTTTTATTTCATTTCACTGGCTTTATTGGTAGTACATTTTTTTTAATCATCACTGTAATTTTGCATTAAACAATTCTGCTGCATTAACAACCTTCGTATAGTTGATGGGTAGATACTGTAGGATCATTTTTCTTGTGCACCTATATTTATATCAGCCTTAACTTGAATGAAACGCATTTAGTTTCCTTCAACATTCACAGATGAGCAGTAACCGACTGTTTTATAACTCTTGCCACAGGCTTGCCTTTAAGCCTATAAAGTTATTCCACCTGGGAATAAAGTCCATAATCAAAGTAACTAACCTGTGATTTACTGAGCCCAGGGGTAAAAAACATCTGCTGCTTGTCATCTGGACTGCTTACAAGACATGAGATCTGTGAGACCTCAGCAATTTTTGCTGCTACTCTGCCATCCCAATCACCCCGCCCCTCCGTGCCTTGGTGGGATGCAGGAGAAGCGAGATTTGGTGGAGTGAAGTAAAGAAACAAAATGAAAAGCACAGACTATGGATCAATATATAAACCGTTCCAGGAACATGACAAGGGGCCCAAGGTATTGATCCAGCTAAATTCCCCAAATCCTTGTCAGATCAAAAAAATCTGCAGGATGTGCCTGAATAAGCCCGATAGGGAGGCCCCACCTTGAAGAGCAACCCACAGGACACAAAGAATCGCCTCATGACATTCACTCATATCTGTGCCATGAAGGTCAAAAGTTCTGTCAGCAAGGGAGAAAATTTTCTCTTTTAACTGAAGTTGTGTACTACAGTCATTTATCTGTTAAGCATTTTAATTTTCTCCTGATAGAGACCACCACCATGGACCCCATGTGTGTCACATGCAAGAGTGACGCAATGTAAAAGTCCACAAATAGCATTTGTTTGAACTACTGTGAGCCTAAAGAGGACTGAGTTAATAACACTGAGTGTCAAAAGTGAGAGCACTTCTGTTTTGACTGCCAAAGCTCTGGCTCCAGCACCAAAAAACCGGTACTACTGTGAAACCAACTCTTTTCTGGGTCAGAACAAAGAACCACTTACAAAAAAGGTCCTGGGGGCAGGGCTAAAGAGTCCACGTGATCAGCTTAAATGTTAAGACTACCATGTTTAAAAATCCAGAGCAAGCATCAATTTAATCAGCTTAACTCAAAAAAGAACAGTAAAAAACTGAGTTGCAACATGGATAAAGCAGCAGAAGAGCATGGGCTCAGTGCTCCTCCTTTACCATTAAAGACACACAACGGAACTTTCAGCAGTTTTCTAAGTGACGCGCCCCCTATCGGCGGCTAAACTAGCATCCATCTTGTTCGTACCTGTACTGTAAGCTCACTCCAGCCAGTAAAAGACAGTCTTATCTTGACTCTTGTTCTGTCCCTTCCTCTGTTTCTTTTCCTCTCTTCCTCCGGTGATGTTTCCTTGCGTTTTTTTTACCGAATTCGACATGATGCGCATTCAAAACAGCCGCGACGTTGATACCTGGTTTACATCCGGTTGCTAGTGAGTGACGAGGTGCTGCAACCAATAGTTGGCTGCAACGTCACGGTCGCGTCCCGGATGGGAATCTTACATACTGCTGTTTCTGAGCCCCGGGACGCCTCTGGGCACTGACAGCTCGAAAATGCGCTTAATGAATGCTGGTGTGACATCAAAACGAGTCAGAAACACAGATTTTTAAGGTCTAAAAGTTACGTTGTGTGTCTTTAAAGGTTTTATATCTCCAGGTGAGTTTGTAAATGGTTCCCAAATTCCAGCTTGCATTCCACTGGCTGGCTTTACAGAAAGCCTTCACAAACACTAATTGTTTCTTTATACATAATATAGAAACTAAACTGGTGATATTAAGACAGTTTTGGGGGTAAAAAAGAACAAACACTATTGTTAAACCATTTCCCGCCATTATGGTCCTTTACAAAAATTAAGATTATACTATCCAAACATTTAAATATTATTTGGAAGAGAAATACAGGAAAGGCACGGATTGTAGTGGTGTCCTGGATGTGGTAAACAAAACCATTTCCTAGCTTAAACCAACTTTAAAGTTGCTCTACCACCAGCCCTGAACTAATACTGGAACAAGTATGGTCAAACAGGGGTACTTCACATAGTCTGATATAGGAGGGGGAAAAAATAAACAAAAACCCAACATGTATATTCATTAAATATCAGAGTAAATTGTATTAAATAATTGGGAGAAAAAGTAAATTTCACTGCAGTGCTGTTTTTCTGTTCGAAGTCCACTGCCTCCTCACTTGCTGCTTTCCCCCTCTCCATTGATACCTCAGGCCTCCACAGTGCTTACACCTCACACTCCTGTGCCCCCTCACTCTCAGAGCTTATCGTGACTGATAGAATGAAGGTGGGCTGCCATGAGCCAATCGATAATAGGCAACTCCTGCAATATTACCATTGCTTCTACCAAGCCCCTGGCTAATGGAGCACACCACGGGCAACAGGAGGAGGGGTAGTGGCTAAAAGGAAAGGAGGTTCAAGGAGACAGATTTTGATGAAGTCTCTTTCAAAGCTCGGCACCGAGTTGAAAGCTGCTCTCTAGTCATTGATTCCCTTTTGATTTCTGGCCTCTTTCTTTCCCTCTTTTCTTTCTGTTTAAGTCTCTTGCACTCCTAAATTGTCATTCCCACCAAGCTCTGTCTTTGCTTATATGCCTGATGTTCTTTCTCTATCTATCCACCCATAGTTCAGTTCTGTGTAAGCAGTCCAAACCCATCACTTTGGAAAATCAACAACATATTCAAAGCCACAGCATCAAGACATAGGCCAGAGTGCCGGCAGTGACTTTCTCGTATACATAGATTAGACCTAATCAATCAGTATACACAGTCTTGAAAATATAAATTAATACTATTAAAATTAAATCAAATCATTAGCTTTCTCCCCTCTGGACAAAAATCCAGTAATTATTGTCAAATTGTAAATTAAGATGATGAGAATCGTCTTGGGAGACATTTCACAGAGCAGGCCGAAGCAGTAAATTAGACTATTTCAGTTTATTTGTCTCATTTAACTTGCTGAGATGGTTTGTGTGTGGTGCTTAAATCCAAGACACGCCTGTAAATGCTTCTGGTGAACTTTCATTATACAAGTAGTCATGCATCTCCTTTTAAAAAATATATTCATTATTCACAGACAGATTTTTTTCAAATTAATGTATTTCACATTGATTATTTCTGCCGTCAGGAATATACCTGACCAGCAGTGTTTCCAGTTTCCTCCTACTGTTAAATGTAAACTGCACTGAAAAAACACCTGACTCACTCCAGAGACTCAGGTTCACCATACTGAGTCAATGATATTATGTAATTAAGGCCAGAAAAATACCGATTATGTAGCCAGCTGCTGTATTTTGCAGCTATTAAATTAACAAAGACTTTGAATCTCATACTCCAGAGGATATTTTAACACTAACAAACCACAAGATTAAAATCTGAGTTTTAAGTGACTTAACACAAATGACTTTCTGTTCCTAGATAGTTCCTGTTCTTTTGTTATGTAGTTAAGATATCAACTACTGAAGGTGAGAAGTGTACAGGTAATCATTTTGCACTGCATGACACTGGAAATAATGAGTTTCAGGACAGAAATGCATGATTTGTGCTCTGTGCTGATCCAGGGCTGCCAACTTCTCTGCTCAGCTTGGAGTGAGAAAGCTTAATTGCTTGGCTGGAGGTGGTTGCATCGCCCACAAGTCCCCTAATGCTTAAAAATACCCGCCGTTTTTGACCTCACAAACGGCATTCCCACCAAAATTGACATCATGGTACCTTGTGTGTGCTGCTTGAGTGGCTTCATGAGTTAGATAATTAAAACATTTTGAATAGTGTTAAACCTGCTATTTTGGAGTTTCATTAGCTAATCTAATAAAAAGTAACAATAGCTACAAAAAGGACCATGAATTATATGAATGAAACTGGGAAAAGCTGAGAAAACTTCTGAAGTGCAGAAATGATGTGTATGATGTTCTCTACTAATTCAACAGTAGTTTGAGAAAAGGCTGAACTGTTTGAGCCTCAGGTTGTGAGAGTTGCTATACTATAGTTGCCATCTTGCTATACTACTAGCTTGCCAGCCAGGTCAAAAAGCATTAAAATTACAGCGCTAACTAGCTAAATTTAGCAGTTAGCAGACGATTCAAGCTAAAGCCTGGGCTAGAGACAGTGTTATTGTATAGTAACTTAAAGGTGCAGTGTGTAAGAATGACTGACATCTAGTGGTAAAGATGGATATTTGAAAGAAAAAATGTTTTCTGACTTCATTTTCGAAGCACTGTTGTGAATGTATGTTGGCGGTTAGTGGCCAAAATTCTCCCAGAAATAAAGATGTTTTTATCAGAGTGGATCCAGTGGTCTCAGCTGTAGCTATGACTGTACTATGAGTAACTACTTGTAATGTTTTTAAGGCATTACTTATCCCAAACAGTGCTCTAACTCCCATTTAACAAAGCTGGCTGGTACAGCAGTTTTAGGGGTGGAATATACTTGCTGCTGGCGACACGTCCATGTACGCATCATGGCGCCCATGCGTTCCCAACATTCCTACGGCAGGTAGGTTGCTTATGTTGATGCAAGGTAACATGTCATATGCACGTGGTACAATATTGACTTGAACGAATGTTGAAGAGGTAAACACAATGGCAAACACAATGGCATCGGCGAGTTGTTTTGAAGAGTCAGACATGGCCCGAAACTACCGGCATTTGTATGATATTTCTTCTTCCTAGAGAGCAATAATGTTGTCCATTTTCCACATACACCTGGGTCGTTCATGTATGTTTCCGAAATACAATCTGACCAGCAGATTGATCTTTTCACATTCTCAGTGTCCAAGTGCTATGTACTGCTCCTAGTGGTGGCCTCCGGAATTGAGCGTTTTGGCCACAACGTGCTGCAACAAGTATATTCACAGACGACGCAGACTGCTTGCGTGAACATTTGCGTCCACAGCAAATCCATCCCAGGTTTTAAAGTTCAGAGGGCTCTCTCTTCACACACATTGTTTTGTCCATTCAGGGACACTGTAGTAAAAATGGCAGAACAAATATGGCAGCCTCCATATACATGCACCCCCAGCAAGTATATATAAATGACTAGTTCTATAAAAATTAACATAGGGAAGCAATTACACATGAATAGAAAAAGTTTTGAATTATACATTACATTTTTTTGCTACTGACCTTTGATTTTATTACACACTGTACCTTTAAGATACTAAGTTTTTTAATATAAAGTATTCCTCTCTGATACTTGCACTGGCACTACATCCCTCAGTACAGTACACAGTACCTTTGGTATAAAAGGTGTTTATTGCCAGTAACATTTTCACTATCCAACACAATACAGTGCAACACCCGCTTTAAAGCCGGAGTTGGTAATCCTGTTCAGAAACACTTTGTTATACTGGGTGAAAGGGTTCTTCCCTCCTGACAGTAGTCAATACATCATGTATTCCCAAAAAAGAAGGAAAAAAGTCAGACCTCTGTGAGAGCTGCAGTTCTATAAAAACTCTGCCATTCGCGGCGAAAGACGGGAATAGGTCAATCCTGTGTATTTTTAAAAAGCCGCTTGCTCAAACCGTTTTTCCAACATTGCCAACCCTAGCTTTAAGCCACAAAAGGAAACTAAAATAAACAGTGGCAAATATAATATTAAGCCATCAAGTCTGTCCCTTATCCATCTGTCAAATGCATTCAGGATTAAAAAATAAAGACCTCAATTAAGCTGCAGTGGAGGTCCAAAAATATCACAGAATAGCTGTTTGTATGGATATTTATGAAGCTGGAATATGTTGCATTGATGTACAGTAAGAGAATAATCAGTGTGATTATGAAATTAAATAATACAACGTGCTTGATAGAGCTGTTTTAAGCTACTACTGCTCCCTTCCACTCTCTCTTCTCTGTCAGTCAGCCTCAGTCTTTCCTTGGTCCATCCTCAGATGCATGCAGGGAGCCGCGACCTGCTCCTTTATCATCACATAGCCAGGTGCACTCTGAGAACTTCCTGCTTGCCCTTTATCAGCAAAGCCAACAGAGATGCAAGTGTAGTTTTTGTGTGTGTGTTTGCCGGACACAGGGGTAGATTATATTTTTGGGGTGCGGGATTGAGCAAGAGCAGATTGCAAATGCATGAATGGCGTTGTGTGTGTGTGTGTAGTTGTGTCCTGGCAAGCGAATGTGTAAGCAGAGAGATCAGATCCCAAGCCTCTCTCCTAGGGACTCAGGGGGACTGCCACTTCAAAGGGCTGCAATGGTCTGGTATGCCAGCATGCCCGCCAAGGTGGGAAATCCTGTTTATATAGCGGGGGCCGCCTTGGCAGGACTGTAGCTAACACCAGAGCCTGGCATTTACACACACTGCCACCACCCATGCAGGTTTAAATCCTCAACCGTGCTGTGATCCACAATGCAGCCTCTTTGCTCTTCATAGACAAATACATATGAATTAGAGGCGATAATATTTCAGTAGGGATTCTGGGCTTTGATTCGGGACCTCAAACTTGTAACAAAGGCAAAGAAAGTAGAGTGGTAGTGGTTTTTTGGAGCATGTAAAAGCAAGATGATCAGATAATGGCCTTAATTGTTGTGCCTGATTTAATGATACAATGTTAGATATGACATTTTTGCATGGTGGCCTCTTGCTGCTTCCCACTGTGCTAATAAAATCAGAAGACCATTTCAACACCCTCAGTGTAGTCAACAAAAGGGAAGAAAGAGGTGGGAGAGAGCTTTAAGCCTTCAAAGTGGCTGACTGGGGAGACGGAGAGGAAAACAGCTTTGCCTTTAAAACATTTTGAAACACTTTTATCTCATCAAGCTTGGCTGATCACAAAGAAAATTGATCTGTACCGGGAAGAAATTCTTCGTTGCACTTTGTACTCCTCAGTGATTTGCTTGACAGGTTCCTGCTGAGGGACTTAGTTTAAAGAGGATTTTGATCAGGTTGAGGAATGATGTTGATGTGACAATGTGTCAGACTATTTCCTTTCTTGTGATTATTTTGACTGAATGCCTTTTTTTTTAACAACCGTTTTCTTAATCTCCTTTTAAGATATTGTCTTTAACTGCTTTTAATTAATTTTACAGCATATTTGCCAAAGATAAAGCGTTTAATGAGAAACTAGCAGCGACGCGCCATTTGGACTGATCCCATTTTGGCAAAACAGTTTTCCAGCACCTTAACAAAGAAAGCATTCTTGGAAAAACTGTAATATTTAAAGAGAAAGCAATGAGGCAATGAAACCCCCGTGGTGTATATTAATAGTTTGACCCAGTAATGTCACGTAAAGGCTTGGAGCTACAGTTGCAGTGGGAAGAGGAGCTGTACGTGTTTTTTGGGGAAAAAATTGTGATTCTAAAATGGCAATGAAAAGGCAACTCTTTATGCAAACTTTTTACAGAAGAAGAGATATAATGAACTCACAAATTAATACATAAAAATGAATATACGATGGTTTCTGGATACAATTTTATCACCAAAGGGTTTTTTGAGATTCACTCTTTTACCTGTCCCCTCACTGTCATAAATATGTGAAGTACACAACAACGCTCTGAATGCAAAACACATAAAATGAGGCAGTTTCTATTGTTTTTCTCACCTTTTTCTACCTCATTCTCTTCTGTCCCGCCCCGGCATCTTTCACCCTGCACAGCGCCTGAGCCCTGGCATCACCACAAGGACATGGACATCAGCTGTGTGGCACGAGGGTGTCTGACAGCTCCTGAGCAACCAGGATGACTTTATTAAAGCTACATTTCACTTCCTGAATCCAAGTTTTGAAGGGATATGAAAAGGGTGAAAATACCTCTATAACAGGGAAATTGACTTGCATCAGGATCATTGTATATAAATGTTTTAAAGCAGGGGTGTCCATGTCAGTCCTTCAGCGCCGCTGTCCTGCAGGTCTTGGATGTTTCCTGCTGCAGCACACCTGAATCAAATTAACCAGACTAGTCAGACTAAAAACCACTTGATATAATAACCCAAAAAATATTGTTTATGCCAGAGTTATTGATAAGCCAACTGCCTCATAGTACTGCATCCTCTAGTCTATTTTACTTCATATTGCCTGATAGTGGACATGAGCATAAACACACAGCTGTAATGTTCCTTTTCTCCATTTAAATCATATAAACATTGCAGCTGGCACAGCAGCTGATGTTTTGGACAGAAATTGTGCGAACTGAACTGCATGACTTGGCAAAATTGAGTTTTTCAAGGCCAGAGGTCTTGCTGTGAAATAAAGCCCTTCTTACTCTGTGGGTGTTGCTGATGAAGCCTAATAAGCAGTCAGAGAGAAAGGGCATAGTGAGTAAAAAAAAAGAAAGGATTTTATGTGTAAAAAAAAAAAATCTCAAAAAGAAGCTTGCCAAAGAGGGGAATTTAGAATGTTTAAATGGAGTCATGAGGGACGGGCTGTGAAACATAAGATATGAAAGAGGAAAAACAACTATTCTCAGATACTTTAGTCACCTTCATCTGTTAAATGCCACTTGCAAAAATGCTTTATTCACTCTCATACCAAATCCTGAAGGCAACACAGGCAATATTGCAGCTTTCATTTCACCCGTCTTTCTGGTTATTCTCACACCAACAACTGAGTGCTATATAATTTGTTGTAATGTGCACTGTAACTCTTTCACACCTATCACACATCTTTCAGTCCCTACAAGTTCAGGCAAAGCCTAAAGAAACCTGCTATTTTACAGCAAAATGATATCGGGTGCCTAGGCTTTAGCTTTGGAACTGTCCTTGTACACCTGCATGCTCCCACAGGACCCACTTATTTGTTTTATTGCAATGTGATGCAATGTGTATGAATCTTGAAAGAAACAAATACTATATGTGTACTGCAATTAGAGTTGTGGCTTATCGTGAATGTGCATGGTGCGGCGGTTGCATACCTTAATATTTTTCTGTAACCATTTCCTCTGCTGCATATGCACATGCGAGTCGGTCTGTCTTCCCTATTCTCTGCATGGCTTTATTCCCAGTTGCTGTCAATCAAAGTAACCTAATACACATCTGTGTGTTAACATTCAAGGGAAAGTTAAGCACTCACAAGGGGCTGCCTGGCACAGGCGGCAAACAGAAAGGTCTCCTGTAGCATAAAATGCAATTTATAGTTGTGAGGTTCATTAGTCCCCTTTCTTTCCATTATCTTTGTGAAGCATCCATTTAAAGTTTTAAGCAATTTTATTTGGTCTGTAGAAACCTTAATACAGTTTGCACGTGGAGTTAGTACTAGAAATACAAAGGCATATATGTATTTTTTTGTTTTGTTTTGTTTACAAAAAATGAAAATAAATTTGTAAGTATTTATTTTAAACAGTTGTTTAATTGTTTGGTGACTAAAAACAGAAAAGTTTGCAAACCTAACTTTATAGGAAGTTCCCACTAAAATTCCGTACAGTAAAAGCAGGAGCAGCTCTGACCTATCAAGCCAAAATTTTCCCCAAGACCTCAGAGTGTCCTGTAGTACCAGACAGCAAAACATTAAGGGAAGATCCTTTAAGTCCTGCAAGGTGAGGCTTTCATATACCAGACCTATTTTTCCATTACATCCCACAGATGTTCCATTAGATTAGGATCTGGGGAATCTGGAGACCATGTCAACACCTTGAACCCTCCGTCACATTTCCCAAACTATCCGTGAACTCTCCTTGTAGCGCCACTTATTTATGCTGTTTAAAGAGGTCATTGCCATCACAGATTACTGTTGACATGAAGGGGTATATGTGGTCTGCAGCCATATCTGGGTGAATGGTTTGTTTAATTAACAAGTGACATTGAAACAAATTCCTTTCACAAATGTTTTTCTCACAGCTTATGCACATGTACCTCACAATAAACATGATGTTCAGTACAATGGGAAATTTGGGACTTGTTGGGACTGAAATGTTGACATATAAAAGTATCTTATTTAAAAATGAAACTCAAAAGATGGGGATGCACAGAAAAATAACTAAAATTGAATAGTAATGAAAATTAAGAGGTGGAAAAACATATTGTAACTAAAAAAAAAGGGAACTAGTGATGTGTGTGTAACATGGATGGGCACAAATAAAGAGCACCTTAGAGTCTCTCAGAAGTAAACATGGGCAAAGACTAAGGAATCTGCAAATAACTAGATTGTGGAATCATTTTAAGTCCCTGGAGATAAAATTGAAAAGAAATCAAATATTGCATAATCTTCAGTCTGTCAGAGAGACAATCTGGAGACATCTCTGTGTATGGCAAAAAACCCAAAATTTTATATTGATTAACTTCAGTCATTTAGGCAGGACTGTGATAAAAACAGGAATGATTCCACCACAGAAATCACTGCATGGTCTGAGGAATAGTTCAAAAGATCATGAACATGGCTCACTGTGCTGTCCACTGATGGATGCTAAATCGTGCAAAGAGGAAGCCATATGTGAACATGAGAAATGTTGCTGTGTTCTTGAGACAAAGCCCATTAAGAATTGACAGCACAAATCCACTGTTGAAATTCCTTTTGGAAATCATGGGTCTGTCCCAAACCGCGCACTTAAGCACTTCAAACACTGTTTTTGAGTGTGTAGTGCACACATGGTGTCATTTAAGCAGCAATTTAGCACACTAAAAGTACCAGGATGTTGCCCTAATAACGGCCAAAACTGAAGTGCAAAGCGAAGTACACTACTCGCACTAAATGGACGCCATCTTGCTGACGTGGAGGAAGAGGCGGGGTTTTTTAACTGCTTTCAGAGCTGAATAATGGCGGTGAATGAAGCGGTGGCGACCCCTGCTGCATTGGAGGCTGTATTGTACTTGATTTAAGTAACGTTCATGAAATGATTTAGACATAATGTATATTGTAGCATGCTACCATGCTGTTCACTCCCTGATGACAGTTATGATCTGGTCATGTGTTTGAGGCTGCGGTTATACCGGCTCAGAAGAGTTAGCTCATGTTAGCCGTCACTTCCTGTAAGTGAAGTGCTCTGTTTGGGTCAGCATTTAGCGACAACAGTGTGCACTACAAACGAAGTACACAGTGCACACTACGCACTGAATTCCAGTGCACTCGGGCAAGTGTGCGGTTTGAGACATGCTCCATGTCTTCCAGCATGACTGTCCAGCTTATCATTTGTCAGCTCAAAAGGCTTCATCGTTGATGGAATTGTTTCTCTGCTATGGAACTGGCACATCTGGAAAACCTTGATTAATGCCGAAAGGTAAATATGTAGCAATATGCAGTATGTTTCCATTCAGACAATGTCTTTCAGGTAAACACACCATTTTTCAACATGTCAATGCTAAACTGCAGACTTCATTAACAACATGGCCTCTTAAAAAAAAAAAATTCAGATGCATGACTGGTCTGTCAGTGTGGCACATTATAAAATGGAAACTATGACATAAAAGAGAGTTGCTGAATCTCTACAGGCCTATATCACATGAGAATTAGAAAACATTCCTCTGCCATGCTAATGGAATGGTAATGGGCTTGAATCTAGAAGGACCGCAACACTGCAGATACTTCTGTATCCTCACCAGACATTGGTACTCCGTGGTATGTGTCGGTGCTGGAAAAAAAAAAAGAAGCAGGTCGGTAGCAGTAGGAGCCCTCTGCACGTCTCTGTCTACAGCTTCTGTTTACTGGAGCTGTTGAGACTTCTAACACATGGAACTGCAATCATGTCCTCTGGAATATTCTTTTTCAACAATCTTTGTGTCATCAGATCGATCATACAGCTACCGTATGGACAGACAGCTGCTGCTCTGTTATAACAGGACTTCACCGGCCATCACATCTCCTCCAGCTGCTTCCAAAGATGCATCCTTCCCTCCATACTCATCTTTATCAACATGAACTATTTAAAACTCGACTGGAACCATGTGAGTTGTTATCTTCTCATTTTTTAATGGCTAATTATTTGCCATGGCTAGCTGCAAGCTAACTGCTAACCACGAGCTAACTTGTTAGCCGCAAGCTAACGCAGGGAACGAGTGCCTCTCCTCTGTCACGCCTGACTGTCAAACCAGTGCAGCTCCTTAACAGTTGTTGGTCCACTTGAGCTGTTCTGGGTCGCTCCTTACAGTTGAGTCCGCTCTGTGAGTCGGACTTGAGGCTGGCAAACACTGTAGGCAGCTGACTACAGTTCTGCTTCAGTTCTAGCTTGTAGAACGTAATGCCCCCAAATTCCTCTTGCTGATGTCACGGAGGCTAGATTCGCAAGGTAAAAGCTATCAGCGCTTAGCGGTGCCTCTTAAACATTGGATATTTACATAAACACATTTCTGATTGACTTTTAATTGCACAGAACTACTTATTTTGTCTTGATGTGTTGTTGTATGGCAAAGTTACTTGAAGTTAAGGTCGTGTCATCAGCACTGTAAGGTTTTTTGTTACTGGCAGCAAAACAAGTTGAACAATTTGTTGCCTTTTCTTCAACTGAATCTATGAAAAATGCCTAAGACAGCTAAGAATCCAACCTTAGGAAGCAAAAACGTGGAGATCAACTTGATGATAAGGCAGCAACCATCCAAGGAGGTTTCAAAAAAGTCCTTCAGGACTGGAGAACTGTCCCTGAAGACAACAAAAAGAAATTGCATGTCTAAAAAGGTTCAGACTGTGATGATGAATAAAGATGGGGAATCAATCGTTGGACCAACTTTTTTTTTTTTTTTATAATATAAAAAGTACTTCCATTTATGTTTGGATGTTTTATTCAATCTTTTTTTTTTTTCAATTTTTTGTTTTCTTGGCATTATACTGTAAAAAGAAATGAGGGGTTGTTAAAAAATGTACAGGAAGTTATATATTCTAAATGAGATGGGGAATAAAACAGTTGTGAGACCATTAAAACAATAAGCTCTCAGTGGGATACAGATTTACATTTACATGTAAGTGCTCTTTCCTTTTTCTTAAAACACATTTCACATGTTCACAAAGCTTACAAATGACCTCATCACTTTATCAATCAAAACTTTAAATTAATCAAAATTTAACATACATAAATAATGCAAAAATATGTGTAAAATGAAAACTGAACAACATAGAATATGTAAATACAGACACAGGCAGAGCCTCACCCCGGAGCCATCAATGCATATTTGGCGGCACTGGTGGTCCCTTCCCACTTTCCTCTTTACAGCATCAAGGGCTATTCAATAAAAATGCTTTAGGGAGCTCGGAGGAGCAGAATGGAAAAATAGAGTGAGCATTCAGTTCTGCCTGAATTATTCCCAGGTTTGTGCGCTTACTCGCATAAAAGACCAACCAAGAAATCTGTGGCTTATTTAAAGGCCGCTGCATGCATGCTCAAATCCTTTCCCAAACAGGGCCTACATTTTCCATGCTCATGAGGAAGCTTTAGAAGTAGCCTCATATAGTGTTCAGTGTGACACAACATGCTAGAATTTCATGATTTCTGGGGCCTGTACGCCTGAACTAGAGCAGAGCTTGATAGGGAGTGTGAAGTTGGAGTACATGCTATCATAGAAAGGGCACGTCTTTCAAGTGGAGGAGTTCACAGATAGTCAGTTCAAGCCCTTTTGAGAAGAAACTGGAAATTTAACAATGTCAAGCAAAGGAATTTTTGGAGTATTAGTGGACTTAAAAACGTTTTCTTCTGTTGTGGTGAAAAGGAGATTAAAAATGCAGCAGGAGGGAGCTACAGAGGAAAGTGTTTGGCTCCTTTCTGAAAATCCTCCAAGCAGTAGAAAATTTGAGGCATAATATAGGCACAATGGTACAGCAGAGGAGAGGAGGGGGAGGGCAAGGGTACAGAAGGGATAACACACTCAAATCACATTTTCACTATTAAAAGAGAAGCCAAAAGGAAACTGCTCTCTTCTTCACAGTAAGTGGCCTGTTCTAAAGAAACCCAGTGATGTATATTGGGGAACCTTGCATCTAATTAACCAGGCCCCCCTCAGCATCTTTTTTTCCTCCTATCTAGGAGCCAGCATAATCATTTTGCATACGTTGTGATATCATCTGTTTAATGCACTATTTTACCATACAGTTAAACCTGGGCGATAAATTTAGCCGTACTCTCCGTTAATAGATGCAGGGGCCTCGCTGAATAATGTGTGCATTAGATTAGCAGCACTACAGAAGTGAACCACCGTGGAGAGAGAAACACAGTTAATCTTTCTTTGTGGCTCCCAATGGATGAGAACTTCCCATGGCTATAGGTGCAGTATGGAGGTGGTGTGTGTTTGTGTCTGAAAATGGGGCGGAGAGAACGATTAAAAGATGAAGTGGAAAGGATGCACGTGCCTGCATTCTTAGGTGTTCTCACATAAGATCCTTATAATGCATTTCAGCCACATAAGAAAATCTTTCTGCCGCCAGAAAACCGTGACAAAACTGCTCTGTAGCCAGCGTTCAATAGAGCAAAAAGAGGCCGCAGGTTAAAACGTGGCTTTATAAAAGGCATCAACACATTTGCTGCTAAATCTACAGTTAAGATTGGCTCATGACAACCCATACTTGCTTTTTCCTTTTTTTTACATTCCAGCTTCTTTTCTTCTGTAAAGCACTCCTGTTCCCTGATTTCTAGTGTGTGAGGAGCGATTTGGGGTGACCTTGTTACAGTGGATGACAATACTATAAAAGAACGGGGTTATGAAATCAAGAAATTCTATTTCCTCCCTCCTGGCCATTCATCTCCCTGCAATAGTAAGAGGAGGATTCATTATTTGGTACCCTCTCTTGTGAATTTGCATAGTATGCCTATATGGATGAGTGTGTGTGCAGCCATGTGTGCATGTTTTTCATATGATTTTAACTGCACTTGTGATAATGAAGATAGACTAGTTGGGGTTAAAGATGCTGTAATGTTAAATCAGTTAAGCTGCAACAGTATGGCTGTTTGTGTAAGCTTCTGTTTACTGAACTGAGAATATAAAATACAATAGAAACAGAGCATGTTTAGTGTGTGTGTCTCTGAACAAGACTATGTGCTCTAAAATGCTTAATAAGGACTTTAATTTACGCAAAAACAGAACCATTAGTGTTTAGTCTTTCAGTGACTCGAGGTCTCAATGAGAGCCAGTTAATGGTGAGAGCGAATGAACTTCTTCCCCCTGATCAGACACTTAAAGATGAGTCGAATAAAGTTCATGCTTAAAAGTTAATGTCAATGCAAAGACCCAGAGGACATTATGAGTCAACAGTTCACTGAGAGAAGATGAGACTGAAAATATTTTGCAAGATGAGTTGTGCACCACTGTGTATCCCCCTAAAAAAGAAGACACACAGTGTGACATTACATTAAAGTCTGAAATATTGTGCAACATTCATGACGCTGGGCTGCAGCACAGCTGCAACATACTGGAGCACTCATAGCATGCTAGTGCACAGCCACAAAAAAAACTAAAAAAATTCATAAAAACATCAAGTATAGATTTTTTTCTTCATTGGCCTACCTTTTGTAAAGATGAGGAAAAAATATTAACATGCAAAAGTGATAATCAGAGGTAATCAGATCAGAGTGGTAGTTAGAGCTGCATATTAAGTTTAAATAACTCCCAAACTGGTTTCATATATATCGCAACTTCCTCTAATCCAAAAAGAAGACGTTTTCTGTTTAGTTTTCCCATTTTCTGAAGCACCAATATGATGACGATGTCTCTTAGCACATTTACAAAAGAAAGAAAAACCCATCAGCAAACAGGTGATGACACAGCGTGTCAACAAGAAAAAGAAAAATGAGTCACACAACTTCATCTGTGCCTCGTGTGTCTCATTTCAGTTTCACTTGCACTCAGATTCATGTCACTCCAAAATGCACAGGATTAGATGGTGTTTTGCAGGGAGGAAGCGAATGCTTGCATTCCTGCACACACACACACACACTCCTGCAGCATGTGTACGCTTGTGTATTGATATACTGTCTGTGTGTGATCCAACAAAACATCTTCCCTTCCCGGCAGCCTCTGTATGCGAAGAAGCACTTTGACGTTGCCCAAGGATTTTTTAATTAGTCTGCCAACATCTGTCCTTTCAATGCAAGATGGGAGTAGAATACAAAAAAATTTACGCCTATCATCTGATCACCACCTCTCCACAACAGCACCCGTAACAACAGATGTAAAACAGAAGAAAAAAAGAGCAAATTTTTCATGTGATCTGCCTTTAATTGATGTTAGCATGTTGTTGAATAATGCATGCCTTTCTCTGGGTAAGGTCTGCACAGCAGTAAATTGTGTATGCATATTTGCATGTGGGCGTGTGTGAAAGGGGACTATTTTCTTTGATGTGAAACTCATCTCCCACATGTAATGTCCTACATGGGCCAAAGGGAATTGATAAAATGATAAATCCTGCTTGTAAAGAATGATTATAGCTGTGATTAAGTTGTATGGGACAGACCTTACAGGAGATGAAGAAAGTCGCTCTGTTCATTTTTACTTTTGCTAGCTTTGGGTATGCAATGCTCAACGTGTACTTCCCCGACATTGACAAATGAAGTAATTACATTTATGCGAGTGTGGATTGATTCATCAACCAACACTTGCTACCAAAAGCTTCTGATCTAATTGGAGAGCTGGTGACACATGCATCTTCCTGCGATAACAGAATTTTTTATTTTTTTTCCCCAAAAGGAAGAAGACCATTACAGCCTGAGTCAGTGATCTACAGTTAGCTGATTATTAAACTTTACAGCTATTATTCATAATTTGAGAATTACAGGATACACACCATCTGTTAATTAGGTGCACGACATGACACAATCTACCGTAAAACAACTTTACATTGATTTTTCAGTGGGCTTTTTGCACAACTCCACTACTTCCTGAACTTAAGCCAGGCCCTTTCCCTCCTGTTTTTCATCAGTGGACAAACTGATTAATCCAGGTGTGTCTGGCCACTGTCCATGTGGTTACTAAAATCAGGCACACCTGGCTTAATCAAATCATCCAATTATGAAAGAGGAGACAAAGGAGCTGGCTTAAGGCTACGTTCACACGGTGACTATCAGAAGAGAAGACGCAAAACTGGCGTCTCGTCTTCATCTTTTTGTCGGCGTTTATACGAGCGTCGTCATGAAGAAATCTGTGTGCATACGAGGACGCAAGAGTGTGTGGAATTCGATTGATTATGCACACCAGGCCTTTAGGTGGTGCTGTGATAGAACTCCATGTCCGCATGCGTAAAATCTCCCTTAGATCCGCTGGGTTTACGTTAGGCATGTCCCATTTCGGGGTCTGCACCAAAGACTGTAAACGATCACTACCTGCACACTACCGGTCATGCGTGGACTATGTAGTCTACGGAGTGGCCTACGTAGTCCGACATTGTTGTTTTTCCTGTTTGTGTGTGTTGCCAACACGCATGCGACGTGAGCATAGCGTGAGGAGGTCCACCATCATTTTTGCGTTATGGGCCGTGCAGACGACAACACAACAGCGTCGCGTCTTCAGGAATGAGTCCAATTTGGAATGAGTCTTCAGATTTTTGTGTCTTCAACCCAGAATAACACCGTAAACAAAAAGGCACTTCTGATTAAATATTTTGTCATTTTTACTCAGTCGTCCTCGTGTGAATGGCCCCTAAGTTAGGAAGTATTGGAATTGTGCATAAAGCCCGTTGCCAACATAGACTGTGGACACACACTCTGGTCAAATATCTGCAACGTGTTTTCTGAAAATATTCCCCGACCTGGGCAAATCAAGGCTCTTGCTTAAAGTCTGACTTGGAGGGCATTTCTCTGGGTTCTTGGGAGGTTTTTAGTTGCTAAACCTTGTTGGCAACAATATTCGTCATTCATATAGTGTTTTGGTCGGATATGAGCATTAACCTGGGTGGAGCTGATGTATCTTGTTGTGTAGGGGAGGAAAGGGTTTTAACACCTTAACAGCGCCCCCCCCCCCCCATATGCCAAAAATGCCTAAAAATGCATACCCGAATTAAATTAGCTGCTGCTTTTGAACCCTTTGGAGTATATGCAAAAGCTTGGCCTCTCTGTAAAGATAACACTGAATTTTCACTTTGAGCTTTCAAATTCATTGTAACTTTAATTAGCATGTAGTTACTTAATTTGGAACGCACAGTAATCAAGCTTTTTTTCCCCTCGCCTGATTTTTTTTTTTTGTCAAGTAGCTGCACACAGAAATATGGAGATAGGAACTGGATAATCACATGAGGCTGTGGCATGAAGGTTTATCTGTTACCAGTTCTTATTTGGTGACAATAGCAACAAAAATGACAAGTGTATGGGTGTTTTTATGTGAATATGTTCAGGCTTTATCCAGAATTTTCCATTTGGAGACTCCAAATGGTCCCTTTGGATAATAGGCTTTACAAAGCTGTAAGTCCAGAATGCTTCAACATACAGTCATCAATGAGACCTCCAATGAAAGGTGGTACTAAGAGGCATCCTGCTGCATATTCAGATTCACTTTGAGCATTATCAAAATACAGTAAGTGATCTAGAAACACAATAAAATGCTAATTTTCCTAAAGTGCATTATAATAAGAGTCAGAATATGTGTCTGTTTACATTATAACGTAAACAATATAATGCCATGCTATGCAATGTCAACAAAAGGAAAAAAAAAAAAAAACACCACAACACAGAAAACTTTTTACATACTTGCAATTTTTCATGAACTGACCAGGACTGAAAACTACTACTACTAATTTTCATCAGTTTTTTTACTTCGTCTGATCAGAAGAAGAGAAGCTGCTACAACACCACCATCACCAGACCATTAGCTTTTATCTACACGCAGGCCAAATCCACAAACCTGGGGGTCTTGTGTTACAAACAGAGACCCTCAACTTTCAAACAGTCAGGTTTCACTTCTTTAGTGTCCAAAACACCACCATGAATACGCCCGCAGTGAAAGAGCGCAGTAGAAAGCCAAGCTGCAACACATATGCACCTGAGAAAGCACCCCTTTCCCCAACCAGGCAAACATCGACACGTTTTCATGTCCTTACTTTTTACAAATTATCCCCATCTAAATAGCTTATAAACACACAGTAACTGCAGGTAGAAGTTTCCACTTACTGGTCCAGTCCAGAGCGCCTCCTTAGCCAAACGCTTCCTCCTCTACTGAGCCCGGACGCACACATGCTGTTCTGCTCCGAGTAATTCCCTTCAGCAACTCTTCAGCAGCGCATTTTCGTTCTTCAGCATGTTTTTTTCACACGTTTATACTGAAAAAATGCACAATACGGGGCTTCCTCCGCTTCAACGCACAGAAGCGCATGTTTGGAGGAGTATTCAGGCCGAGTCACGCAGGAGCACAGAGAAGCTATCTTGCTATTCAGGTAAACAAAATACACATTGCCATGATGGGAATTTCATTGGCTATACGTGCATGATGTCAGAGCTAGCGTCAGACCTGATAGGCCAGATCTGAAAGCATCAGATTACAAAGCCCACCCACCACGTGGGTTTGAGTTTGGTGGATATTATTAGTGGAGGAAAGACCATAGATCCACCCAGTTGGTCAAATGAGACGTCAATCAAAAGGGATGCCTCTACTGGTCCATCAGACTGTAGTATTGAAATATGATACATTTAACAGATTTTATAAGACTTTATATTGAAAATAAGTAAGAAACCCCCGTGGACGGGCCCTGGCCAGTTAAGGGGTTAACACTAGGGGTGTGAAAGAATGTCAATACACTGAAATATGGCAATATTTTATTTTGCAATATCATATTGATACTAAAAAAAAAAAAAAAAAAAGTTATATTTTTACTCACAAAATCTCGCAAGTTTTTATTGTTCTGTAACAAATTCTCACAAGATCTTGTTGCTCAACGGTCCAGCATGTAGAAAAAGTCCCTGCTTTAGCTCTGATATTTATGTGCAGTCTGCAGTGCACTTTTAGGTTAAACACACAGTGGACAGAGCAAGTTAAAATGTGTGTCCAGGTTTTATAGACCACCCAGTTGTTTAAGATTATAATGCACTGACTGAAATCTTTATTTTTCCTGTGCACTAATGTGCATTTTCAAATGCCCCTTTCAGAGTTACTGTGCACTTTTTTTTTTTTTACAAAATTTCACATGAATTGCTGTCACTTTCGTTAAACTGATTGACAGTTTTTTGTAATTTCAAATGGATTCAGTTGGGTCAATAAATTTGCAACAAATTGTGGTGTATCATGGAGGAAATTTATTGCAATTATTCATTGTTGTAGAATCAATGTATTGTGATGATGATCGTTATCGTAAGTAAAATATTGTGATTGTATTAGTGTTCTCACGATACCAGAAATTCAGTAGTCAATACCAATACCAATAAATTTCCACAGGACTTGATACCAAATTCGATACCACGCGCCCCCCCCCCCCCCCCCCCCCAAAAGAAAACTGCAATATATCCACCTTTATTTTTTTATTTTTTTATTTTATTTTTTTTTTTACTTGTCCTGTCCAGCAACGAAGCAAGCAGAATGGAAATCTGATTGTTTTATTCTGTTGAACAGTTTTGCTTTACCAAGCGGAGCTTTATGAACATAAGGCTCCACTTGATATCATGTTTATTCATTTTATTTCTTTATTTAAACATTTGTCTGTTACACCATTCCATTTCATTTCCATTTCACCTAGTCATCGCTATGGGAAGCAGTGTCAGTGTCAACATGCATAATAAAGGGTGCTCCGTGGTGATACAGTCATGCAGATGCAGCCTCGTCTCTGCAAGGAGGAGGAAGCCCGCAAGGCTCACGACCCAGGTCCCCAGCAGCCACCCAGAGGCCCAGATCCCAACTACCCCCCCCCCAAAGAGCGGACATGCATCCCCCGAAGGGCGGCAAAAGGCGGCCCCAGCCGGAGCCGCCCGCAGTCTGGGGGCCCAGGCCCCAGCGGACCAAGACCAGCAGCTGCCGACCCCACCGGGCGCCCCCGGAGCGGAGACGGCGCTGGGCCCAGGGCCCAAGCGCCCAGGAGCAGCCCCCCCCCCCCCCCCCCCCGACCCGGGCGGCCCAACTGAAACCCAGGAGGACCGGACCCCCCAGACGACACCCCCCCAGGGCAGGCCAGCCCCCACCCCAACGTCCCTGCCTCACACACCTGACACCAGGGCACCACCACCTCTACCACCCCCTACCCCCGCCACCACGCTCACACACACACTCCCCACACACCTACCCCAACACTAGGGCTGAAAGATATACCGTCACCGCATCCACACCGAGACACGGGCACCCAAGACATCAACACCGCAAGAGCAACCACACACAAGATACAGATCCCCCCCCGCGCCCGCCCCGCATACAAAGCCCCGGAAGCCACAAACAAAACCGCACCCCCCACCAAAGCGCCTGGCCCCCAACCAACCCGCAGCCACACCGCACCACACCGACACCGAGATGCCCGGCACGAACACCGAGATACGAAACCCCGCCCGCACCGCCCAGCCCTACCCAACACCTCCATGTACCCCCCCCCCCCCCCACACACACACACACACACACACATACACCCACCCACTCCACTCTCCGACCTTACATACCCACACTCACTCCTCCCTCCACCCCCAACACTCTCCTCCCTCTACCGTCCACACCTACCCCCACCTCCTCATACCCTCTAACACACACATGCACTCCTCCCACATAACTGCACCAACCCCTCCCCACCCCCCCACACATACGCCCCCACCTCCCTATACCCCCAATACCCCATACAGTCCCCCCTTACATGTCCAGCCCCGCCCATCCCTCTGACCTATCACACTCCCGCCCTTCCTTCCTTCAGCCCCTCATGACCATCCCTACTAGACACTCACGAGCATGCCCCTCCTTCCTCCATCTCCCCTTTCCTCCAACCACTTACCCACATCTCCTCCCTCTTCCAGCCCAAGTTCCTCCCTCCCACATTTCCTCTTTCACACTCTCATTCATTATTCTCACATACCCACCTCGCTCTTGCCCATGCCCTCGTGCCTCCTGAGTGGTAGCTCGGGCCGGGGAAGGAGCCGTGAGCTCCAAGCCCCCAACACGCATATCCACCTTTATTAAATTATTTACCTCTTTACAAGGTTAAAAAAAAAACTGAACAGATAAATAAACTCTGCCTGCAGTGGCATTTTGCCTTCATGTATTCACAACAGAAGTGCTTTTGTAACTAATGAATAAAGTTTCATTAATCATGAACAAATAAATAGCAAATAACAAAATAGGTCTGTTATGGCATGAAGCCTTCATATTTAAAAGAAAAACTAACAAAATTGTGTTCAATGCTTTCCATCAGCCCTGAAAATGCCAGCAGCCACAGATCTCAATTTTTTATTTACTGAATAAAGTTTCAAGAAATAAGGGGAAATTATAGCATAAAAGATAACTGAACACACATGTGAGCACATCCACTAGGAGTGTCTACTGACTCATGGGCATGATGATGATGATGGATCACACTCCAAGAATACTTTTTATAGAGTTTGATTTATTATCTTTAAAGTCTTATTGCCAATTCAAGCGCGACGAATTCCAGTTGCGCCGCAGTTTTGTTTCAAACTCCGCGACGCACGTGTTCTCAGCATGCACAGATGTGGGGATGTCTGACAGTGTGTGGGGTGATGCGGAGCGGGCGCTAAGCTGCCCGAGTGCGGCCGCATGTGGGCGGCTGGGATTAGGAATGGGGGCCCGCCACCTCTAAATGATTGTGGAGAAAACATTTATGGCTCCTTGTTGCTCTTTTTCGACAATGAGATGAGGCAGAGCAGCAGCCCCACTACGCTATGAGGAGACATCTTCACTGAACTGTTTGGCAGATGAACACCACGCTCGGTAACTCCGGTACCGTGAAAATACAGGTACCAACAGTACAACAGTAATGCTGGTGCCAACTTGGTATCGAAGTACCAAGTACTGTGACAACACTAGATTGTATCATGAAGTAACTGAGTACACCCACTCCTAGTTGACAGTGAAACATTACAAAGAGCTCAGCAGTAGTAAATTTCATAAAAACATGATTGGTTTCCTGGATATATCATATTTTTACTAAATGGGCTCATCTACCTGCATAGGAGCTGTGCTGCTCAAATTAATCTGGTTTAGTGACTGGTTGGAACAGATGCTGGTCATGATTTTTACTGTCCGGGCCAGTGTTGCCCACCTCAGGATATACTGTATCTGAGCAGTTATCATACATGGACATGCCAATGTATGGAAAAACTCAACAAGATGAGGAGCAAAACTGCCATTTATCCCCATTTACTATCTCCATAGTCACGCAATTCAAGCTTTTTGACAGTTTCACAAAATGAAAAATGCAGAACTGTTTGAAGTCTTTAACCTGTTTAAAACCACCTGGGCGCCGGCGCCCAGGCTGTGTTTTAGTCACACTTTTCTAATTTATATTTTCAGAAACTAGAAGGTGTAAGCTTTCAAATGATGTCTCACACAAGTAATTTGGCCTTACAGTTCCTCTGTTATTTGCATTTCCATTTGGGTATGCAAAATAGGCGAGGATTACTTAAAAAGGTGGGAGTTAAGAGGTTAAAATGCAGAAAATTTCCCATTTTTGTTCCTAACAGCAATGTACAATGCAAAATGTAGGCATGTTCCAATTTTAAAGCAAAGAAGTGTAGTAATAAAACTTTTTCAGCATCCTTTGGAAACCTGTAATAATTTTATTGTAAATAGCAATTTTAAATTTTAAACAGCATTTTTTTAAATGCAGAGCTATGAATAAATGAATGAATGAATAAAGAAATAAAGAAAAACATACCATAAAGTAAGTTTTTGCATTACCTTTCGATGCTTCCATGATGCAGATTGTGCCTTTAATTATTTTAGTTAAAGAAATTCGATTGTATCATTGTTTCAGGCCTGAGATTTGATGTTTCGCTGATGTTAGATTATCATTGTCAAAATGTGGCATTTTGACTAATGACACCAAAAACAGCTATGAACACACTTTCACTATGTTCCCCTACACAGACAAAAACCAGCAAGGCATTGTTGGGAAAAGGCATAAAGCCTGGTCTCATTTAAATGTAGGTCTGCACTTGAAATGGAGTTTCTTAATGAGCGTTATACAGCACAAAAGGTCCAACAAAAGGATTCATAAAAGAGTGTATTTGCATGAATTTCACCAATTGTGCAACATCACATACAGTATATTGTTGCCTGTAGGGTCCCTGCTGAGGAGTCTTAATGAGCTCTTCAACCCTAAAGAGGCAGGCATAACTCGCATGTTCTGCTGTCAGTGTGACAATGGAAGGGTTTATCACTGCCAAAGGCTTAGAGGGAGCGAGTGGGAGTGGGAGGCGGTGAGGAGACTGGAGGGAGGAAATACTGAACTGAAAGAAAGGCTGAGATAGTAGAGTGCATGAGAGAAATAACAAATCGCCTCCAGCCTGCCATGCATGCATAACCGAGGCATGTTTCAGAATGTCTGGGAGTATCAGCTGGAATTACATTGCAGCAGCTCGCTGAGCACTTTCAGGCGACATTTCCGACTGTATCCCTCGCAGCAGTGCAATCCTTCTGTCCCACCCCTGTGCTTTCTACTCTGGTTTCCTCTCCAGCATCTCTACCCTCTATTGTTGCATCTAGCGCCCCCCCCCCCCCCCCCCCCCCCCCAAGACCCCAGACTGTGTCAAAAGGGTAAAGAGAAAAAGAGCAAACAACAGACAGTCAACCACTTTCACAAAACTGAGCCCCAGGGGTTATGATTGACAAAGGAAGCCTAACATGCACAAATGCAGCAGAGCATTAACGCATACTTCTAGCAAAAATATGTCTGCAACTACGAAAGCTAATGCTAAGAAGCACAATGTTGCCACACCATGAAACATTAAAATTTTGTTGGCATTTCTTGTGTGTTTAGTTATATATCCTGAGTTTAAAGTGTGTGGGTTGTTCAATAACCAAATTTGTGTAAAGGCTCATGTTTTCCCATGTTTCCTACGTAGGTGAAATGTGTTCAATACCCAGAGGTTAAGAAAGAGGTATGTTTTTGTGTTTCTTTATAGAGAAGGAAGATAATTTACCACACAGGTCTCAAATACCTGCTGAAGACTTCTTTTCAGCAACCCTGGCCACTGCTGCATCATAGCTCCCAAATTTCCTTGTATGGTTAAAATCTCCTTTCAGTGGGTCTTAATCAGGACACACACTTTATCCATTAATTTATTTTAAAAGCATAAGTTTATCTACTGCAAAGAACAGCTTTTGATAAGGCTGTTCAGGATGTGCTGTCAGAAATGGATTAAATGCGAAGCTAGCAGATGCCACAGCACGACACCGGTCAGGGAAGAGCAGTGGCCTTTAGCCACCTGGAGAGGGAGAGTCTAACAAACATGCAACAGCAGCCAGAGCCAATTCCTGGCTACCATTGCCTGCTCACAAAGTTGGCCCTGTCCTCGTGGCTGGTAGCCTCTCCTGAGGCTGAACGAGCAGGCGCTAGCTGCCATCCACTTGGGCAGGCCCAACTGAGCAAGTAGTCTACAGCAGCCGGGAACTGGCCTGAACGCAAGCATGGAATAGCACAGATGGAGGAGCTGCTACCAGCCACCATCAGCCCCAGCTAACCTCTCCCTCCAGCCTGTAATTCAATTCAACTTTATTTGTATGGCATCCATTCATGACAATGTCACCTCAGGGCGCTTAACAGACAGAAAAATTCAGATTAGATTCATAATAGCCTAGCTAAGGAAACCAACCTGTACTAGCCTCTCACTACACGATGAACAGTGCTTTGGACAATGTAAAGGCAGCTAATACAGCAACAGCAGAGGTGCTTTATAAAGATAAATTGTTCATTGGATAACCAAAGTACCCATTAATCATTGCTAGAATTGAGTTGAAAACTAGTTACTCACTTCCTGCTACTGAAGGCTATAATGCTAGTCAATTTTTATATTTGATTTTAAACATACTTTTAGCAAAACAGGTATTTTCCCTTATGCTAATATCTCCACAATACTTTATCAGACAAAATGCTAAAACAAACATATTTAGCACAAGTAATGTTTTTATTAAATCAGGTCAGCCTCTTAACACGCTAATATTTCCACGTGCTAAACATAAACTAGCCAAACTGGTACAAGTGCTGCTGGGGATATGGTGTTTACCAAAACTGTGGTTTATGGACAAAGACATTCAAAAGGAAAAAATGGCAGCAACCATACTCAAAGGTTGCCACCCAGTATATCCACAGTCCTGGACTGAGTTAGCCAGCCCCAGCTGTGGCACATTCCAATCCAAGTAATTCCAATGCACTTGAAATTATAGAAAATATATAAAGTAGACCTCTGCAAGACGCCAGAAACAGGCAAACACTCTGAACTACCATCTGCCAAACTCTAAATCTACTCCCTGCTGCTTTATCGACAAAAGCCCAGAACGTATGGAAAGTGTCAAGGGCAGCAAGTACATGTAGAAACTGATATCATCAGCATCAGTCAAGTTAGGTCAAAACAAAATCTGTAGTGCAGCAAATTAGGCATTTTACCTAAGTTTAAACTTACTCCAGCAAAACCTGAGTCAGACTTTTACACACTTTGATTGCTTCAGCCTTGGTAACTGGTATTTGCTTTGTTGATATTTCAAAGTAGATTAGAAACAAAGAACCGAAAGAGTATCTGTCCTTGACTGTTTTAACGTGAGGCTGCAGATTTTCCTAGAAGCACTCTGAACAATGCAGACGAGGTAGCAGACTGAGCCAGCAAAAGTTGGTAGTACTACAATATCTGCTTATACAAGAGGACTACTCCTTGTCCTGATGTTGAATGTAGTGGGTGTGCCCCCTACGCTAGCATTGTCATGAGCTGAACAACATGAGACACTTAATAAGACCATTGCATTCACTCTCAACCACAGTTTAAATTTTGAAAAAAGTACGTCCATCAAATTAAGATCTTGTAGTGAGACTGTGGTAAAGCTTCCTTGGAGCTTTAACACACTCAAGAAGCTAAAGCTGCAACAGTTCAGCTCAGCTACTTATTTCATCTGACTGCCTCATCTCTTTTCAGGCAGAAACATCCTCCTGTGTTTTCTGTCGTACCATTAGTCTTTCCTGCTGCTGCAGTGTGAGATCAGGCTTATCCACTCTGAGGCTTTTAAATCTTAACTTATTTTCCAACATCCCCACAGCAAAATGAAACTTGGGAGGGCAACTTTACTGAGTTCTTAAGCTCAGCTGTAATACTTAAATCGGTGCCAATTTTAGCCCACTATGCCTTCTGGTTTTTCTCATGTAACACCTCAAACAGCTGTTTGGAGCTCTGAATGTGTTTAAATTACTATGAAGGCAAAGTAAATGTTTGTATTTAGCAAAGTAGAAATCTGTTAATTGTGACTGTGTGTTGGGAAAAGTTCATATTTAATCCCTTATTAACATTTTAGAATAACAGCCAGTATAACCAAATTGCTATTCAAATAAGGGTCACTGATCTGGAACTGAATATTACTCTGTTCACTAGTGAGCAACATAATACAATTAGTTAAGCAATGGATGAATGATTTAACAAGCTAATAGTCCATAGTAATATTTCCGTCAAAACAGGGCAACATATCTTGTAGAGCACGGATTCTGGACTTGGCCCTCGAGGGCCACTCTCCCGCAGCTTTTAGATTTTTTCCTGCTTCAATACACATGACTTTAATTAATGGGTCATTGTGCAAAACTTAAGTTGTTGAGCCCATTCTATTTTTATCAGGTGTGCTGGAGAAAAGTAGTATTTAAAACCAACAGTACTGTTCTCCCTGAGTACTGGATACCTGTTGTAGTGTCTCCCCCTGAATGAGGTAAGAAACCTTAAAAGGAGTACAGCGCAAGTTCAAGCTTTTTTCCCCAGAAGTTCGCCCCTTCTGGCAACAAGTGGAAGTAACGCTAATGTCGTGCACACACGAGCCGCTTCGACTGCATTGGTCTTTAGTTTAACCCACATTACACTCAGTCTGACCTCAGATTTAGAGACAGAATGTCTACTGAGGAAATAAAGTTATAAATCTGCAAGTTGTTTATGGTTTGATCGTTGAGTAAACTGACAGACTGTATGCTAACAGTAACAACAGGCTAACGCTGGCTTGTAGTTCAAATATCCAAATTCACAGGCTGAGTCCACGTTTACCTAATAAAATTACCACATCAACTAAATGTAACAAATGGCCAGAATGCATCTATTCCCCAGGAACAGTCATATGCCTGTTATATTGGCACATTTCCATGCTAAAAAGTTAGCATTCAATATTATGCATCCTTATTTCCATCATACATCACATTTACCTTTTATTACGAAACCAACTCAGGTCTGTTTTATTTCCCGAACAGATCGGAGCTCCCTCCATTTAAAAGCAAAGGGGGAAAAAAAACCTGCTCCGTTCTCCCATCTTACTTCGGCGCCGGTCAGACCCAAGTTTGGTTCTCCTCGTTTCTCGAGACGAAACTTTTCTTCTTTCTTACTGCAATCTGAGTTGGGGTTTCAGAGGCACTTGTTCTCCATCTTTTAGCTGCAGTCAGTGTTGTTTCAACATGCGCTGACCTGCGGTGGTGGAATACACAACACTGGTGCAGCCAGACAAACGAGAATGCGCAGCTTGTCTCCCTCACAGGCGCCCCTTTGAGGCTTCATACCCAAAACTCTCCCATTGAGCATGCAGAAACAGTATTAGAGACAACCACAGTGAAGAAAGATCAGCTCATTCAACACATCAGGCAGCTGTTAGAGCATGTGGAGGAAAGAATAGTATTTAACAAACTCGCGCAATGCACCTTTAAGTGGGAAGTTGGCCCAAGTGTTGAACCATTTTTTCTTCAGAGTTTTGCCAGGTTTAAAGTCTTTTATGACTTCTGTGTAAGACAGTTGATCTATGCATCCATTGCTATTCAAAATTCATTCATTAATTCATTCATTCCCACTTATCATTTCGGGGTCGGAGGGGGTGGTGGCCCCTACCCCACCTATTTTAAGGCAAGAGGCAGGGTCCCCCTGGACAGGTCACCAGCCTGTTGCAGGGCCAACACAGAGAGACAGACAACCATTCATTCATTCATTCATTCATTCTGATTAGTTACCAGATCTTCTATTTTGAAGGGGAGGAAACCAGAGAAAAAAATGGAAAAAAAATACCAAAATCAAGCGGAAGTCCAATTTCAACCTCCCCCCCCCCCCCACCTATCAACTACTTCCTTCTTACTGGTGGGCACGCCACCACCAACCTCCTATAATATTTTTTTTTTTAATTTTTATTTTAAAAAACAAATTTTTTTATAAAAACTTTTCCTCTTGTGTTTTTAGTGGAGATAAGATTATTTTTTTATAAGATAGTGTTTTATTTTTTTTATTTCTCTCATCATAACTCCTCAACTAGTATAATGGGAGAAAATACATTTAAACTGTCTCCAGTATAAGTAATACCCTAGCTTACTAAAAATAGGCCCCCAAAAAACTTCAAACTACCCCTTTAAAATCTAAGCCTGTGTCATAAAATATAGCAAACCAGTGCAGAAGATATAATCAAAGGAAGATATCAAATGTTCACACCTTATTGATGTTATATCATGAATGCTGGACATTTTATGGGAATTATGATGCGGTGATTCCTCCATCTCAAAAAACTTACTGAAAGGAAAGCCAACAACAATCGTGGGTACACCACATCATAAAAATGACAATGTCTCAACAACTTGTCATCTGTTCGGTGTCATTTTGGTCTGATGATGTCTAAATGTGATTAGGATGATAAAGAGGACTGTTTAGAAACAAGATGTCATTAAACCAGAACATTTAGAGGTCAAGTCATGGTTTAGACAATACTGTTGTATTTTTTTATGGTTATTCATCTTTTTGGAGAATGCATGATGTACAATTTATATTTAACTATTGACCAATGTACATGTGCACAGAAAAGTTTAGAGAAAGTCTAATTCAGCTTATGAAAAGGTTGTAGTGGATTTTAGGTTCATGCTGACGTCATACAAATATCCACAACTTTTTGTGAATAGAGTTTGTTTGCGCGTGTGTGTGTGTGTGTGCTTCAGGAAATGGACCCGAACAACTTTCTGCAGGGAAGTCTGAATTATAGACAGACAGGGCACCTGTAATTGCGACTAATCACCCGTAAAGGCAGGGTAGGGGATCCTGGGAAAAACGGTTCAAGCAAGCTACATTTGAAAAAATATTCACCTTCTATTTAGTTTACGTAATGGGCTTTATGCACAACTCCACTTCTTCCTGAACTTAAGCCAGCTCTTTTGTCTCCTGTCTTTCAGGATTGGATGATTTGATTATTCCAGGTGTGCCTGACCTCAATAACCACAAGGACAATAGCCAGGCACACCTGGATTAATCAGTTTGCTCAGAAATGAAAGACAGGAGGCAAAGGAGCTGGCTTAAGTCCAGGAAGTAATCAAGTTGTGCAAAAAGCCCCTTTATAAAAGAAATCTTTCAACATTCTGCCTAAATTTGGGATCATTATAATATGCAAACCATGAAAGAAACTGGTTAGGTTTAGGAACCAAAGCAACTTGTTTAGGTTTAGTAGAAGAATGTGATTTGGCAAAACAGGACCAGAAACGTGGCCAAAAAAGTGGTACTTGAGTTCATCTGGCTGTTTTTCTGTTGGAAGACACCAAAAACAATAAACAAGAATTTTGTGTTGGCAAATCACAAAAAGATAACGGCTATGAACAAGGGAAATAGAAGATATGAAATGCAGAAATCCATTGTCACGGGTGGATTGGTGGTAAATGGGGAGGATTTAGTGCCATATACATTTACATAATTTAACTGCACAGTATAATTTATTTATGCATTCAGAGATACATTTGACTCATCCGATTAGAGATATTTGTTGCTTCTGGGATTCCATATGTGCCTGTGGAAATATTGAGGTTACTGCCTTATTCGTAGGCACAGTGGTTGTTTTTCCCATTAAAACAGGAAGCCTCTCTCATACACCAGGCTATGCAGGGTCTCAAATCAAATCTTTACTGTGTATCCCTTTTGCTCTCTGCAACAGCAACTGCAAATCAGTTCATCGTTTCTGCATCCCAAAATGGTTGTTGGAGCAGAAGCAAGCAACACCGCAGATAAATGAGGGCAGGCGCATTGTAATTTCCATATCAATCATGAATAGTGTCAGCAGCTTAAGTTGGGGAAGAAGAAGAAAAGGGGGAAAAGAAGAGAAAAAAAAGATTAAATAAATGTTTTTGTTATGAACATACTTGAGCTATTTTTTAATGAAACAGATTAAAGCTGAGGGCAACATAATGCACCTCATGGCACAGAGCCAAATCTCCGACCGACTGACCAGGTGACTGGCTGACAATCCTTGAAACTGTTTCAGAATCTCAACCGTCTCTGGCCTGTGGGTGCAGACAGGGTGCAGCTGTCATTTAGGCCATAAATGTCCAGCAGATTTATCATCCAGCAACATTAACATTGAATCGTGGCTGTCAGCATGTACGTCACCGGGACTTTATGTGGAGAAGGTGCAGCTGACAAGCTGACAAGAAGTGAAGGAAAGGCAGATGAAAGAGTTGAGGAAAGGAATTAGAAGTGGCCCTGAAGGCCATATAACAAGTTCTCAAGAGTTGGTGTGGCAAAACTTTGTGCTGGTGTTATCTTGTTAAGTGCAGAAGTCATTGAAGGACATCAGACAATTGATTGAACGAAGCTGACTTGAGCACAATTTCCTTCTGGTGGCGACATGCATCAACCGGGCCATGGGTGCCTATATTCCACAGCTTAACTACCTCTCAGACCTCCTGCTGTGACAAATGGCTTCTGTCTCTTTTAATGTAATATTTGTTTCTACTTCTGAGAGCCTCTCGGCTACTCTGCGGCATGCCTGTCTGCCGACTGCTTCATTGTGTTAGCCGACTTCATTCCCAAACCGGCTGTCAATTGGTGGGCCGTCTGAGTGTTCTCGTCTGTCTGTCTTTTGTCTCATTCCCTTTGCGCTCCTTTTTTCTCTGCCAGGATCTTTCTACCGCTCCCCCAGTAAGCCCTTGCTGTCTTGCACTCCCCATTTCTCTGTCTCCATTGCTCTTCTTCTCCCTCATTCTCTCTGCCTCACAGCTCTGTCTTTTCCTCCCTGCACCTACATTCTCCCCCCTTTTCTCTCTCTCACTTTGCCGCCATGTCTTTGCTCCAGATGCTAGCTGTCTCAGCTCCATGGGCTGCGTCTCAGTGATGGGCCCCTCCAGGAATTCAAAGCGCCATTCTGGTTTTTTCTTCCAAGCAATTGCTTTTTGCAGTAATAAAGGAGGAGTAGTTTTAGCATCTCCCTCTGAATGGGCTTACTGGCCTTGGGCAAAAACAAGCACAAGTGCACATTTGTGAATCCTCTTGAGGCAGGAGCACATAGCAAGTCTCTGTCCGGATTCTGACCCAATTAAGCCGTCTCACCCAATTTACTGGATTGGTTTCAAAAACTCACCATTAATCAAAAGCTCTCAGTGAGGCTCCTGAATTGTAAATTCTGATTTTGTACTTTAGATTTTAATAAGGAAAGCCTTTTATTATCCTGCCACTGTGGAACCGCGCTCCCTCCCCTCTTTGACTGCGACCTGTTGAGCCCTGCAGTCATACACTACTTAGAATATGATATGTAAATATTATACATGCCATTTTAATGCTAATTAAAGCCACATTGACAGCAAATTAATTTACAATACAACACGCAGCATTTGAGGTGCAATTAGCCATGGACGCTATGGTGATACTTTGCTTAACTGCAAACTCCAAACACTCTGCAATTTGTTTTCACATTAAGTAAATGTCATGGCATATTAGAATGCTATTATGGCTTCCATGTTTTCTGCACAGCAATGTCTAGCTGTAAGGTGCAGGTCGCAGAACTGAGGGGAAATAAATCACTAAAACAGAAGAAAAGCTTTGATCCAGCCCAGCAGTCCACACTTGTCAGCATCATCTCTGATCTGTGTAGCATGTGTTCAGTCAAAACATGTGCATCCAAACATATACTGCACTATACTACCAAAGGTTTTGGCTCACCTGCCTTGACTCACATATGAGTTTAAGTGACATCCCATTCCTAAGCCATAGGGTTCAATATGAGGTTGGTCCACCTTCGCAGCAAGAACAACTTCAACTCTTCTGGGAAGGCTGTCCACAAGGTTTAGGAGTGTGTTTATGGGGATTTTTGACCATTCTTCCAGAAGCGCATTTGTGAAGTCACACACTGATGTTGGATGAGAAGGCCTGGCACTCAGTCTCCACTCTAATTCACCCCAAAGGTGTTCTATGGGGCCGAGATCAGGACTCCGTGCAGGCCAATCAAGTTCATCCACACCAGACTCTGCCACCCATGTCATGTTGGAAGAGGAAAGGGGCCAGCTCACGGTTAACCATTTTACTGGTAATCAATACATCCCTACCACAATGGTTGTCAACCAATGAAGTTAGCTTTAGATGAAAGCAGGAGTTTACAGCAAAGGTATGCGAGCCCCCTGTTCAGGTTTCCTTGTTGTGAACAAGTTTAACAGATTAAACTCAAGAGGAGGATGGAACATGAATAAAACTATCATGTGGCTGATGAAAACAAAAATATGCAAACATCCCACAAGGTTCTAATCTATCAGTGTATTAACATGCTCAAAATGACAGTTTCAGCAAGTTGTACAAGGATATTAGTTGTTACAATACTAACATAAGGTAATTAGCTCAAGTTTAACCTTTATTTAGAGCTATTGTGCCAGAATCAGAAGCATATTGCCACTGTAAAGGCCTACCACAGCCTCCTATAGCAGTTAACAGTCCCGCCATGTTAATAATAAACAGGCCAGCATTCCCTTAACTAAATTTAAACTTCTGGTATAAGAGGGAAGGTTGTTTAAATTTAACACAAAATTTTCGCTTTAAAGGGAAACTGTGTAACTTTTGGCCAATAGGGGCACTAAACTTGTAACTTTCCACAGGCCACATAACTCTTGCAAAATTAAACAGTCAATCTGTGATTTGGAATTATGTTCGAGACCACTTTGAACAGCTGATAGCAAAGTCAATGAACCATAAAGCAAAGCGCTCCAGGTCACATGACCAAATGAGAGACGGATCTCCTCCTGCAAAGTTACAATGTTTGGTTTTCATGAGGGCAGCCCCCTTAGAGCAACAACATCCGTCAAGTGCTGTGCATTGACCCCATAAACCATCTATTTACTACTAACATTAGGCTAACGTTTGGCTTAAAAGTTCCATGGTGTACCTTTAAAACACCGTAATGTATTAGAAACTTAAACCTCAGAACAGTTGACCACTACGAAAGAGTCTCTGGTTTGACTCTTTTCCTTTTGCATGCAACATCAGCCCAAGACTTCTAGGATAAAAGATCCCCTTACCTCATAGCAAGGGTCAAAAGTACAAGGAGCATATTAAAAGATCCAATCACAGAGTGCTTCCTAAAATCTCAGTTGTACTTGTGGTTTCTACATGACAAATGTAGCATTGAGCTGACAAGAGAGCTGCTTTGATAAAGAAGACTGCCTTAAAGTGCTGCCTCCCACTTTATGTCAATGGGTTCCTGCACTCACAAGGTCCCACTGCTTCTTAATATCTTATACTCTGAGGCGCAGAATGCTTCTTATTAGTTCCTTGGCTTATCAAAGTTGATGCTTTCCATCTGCAGAGTGGTCATTACATAATAAAAGCAACGTTCCTCCACTTAAAGTAATACTCACAGCATTTGAATTTTGCAAAGCTACCTTTCATGAAGCTGTTCAAATATGCATGTGATCTCTGACCCCCACTTCCTGGAGTCTACAATGTAGGTCTTTGCTTTCTCAGTGGAAAACTCAACAAGTTGACTCCCGGTATGAATTAACATCCTGAGGCCATCCACATTTCAGCTGCTTCTCTCTTTCCGCCTTCCTCCCTGAAGGAGGAGACTCCAGGCAAAAGGGGAAGATTTTCAGATATGCGCATTCATCACCTACAGGCTCCCCTGGTTTTTTGAGGTCATTCAAATCCAGTTCCTCAATTGGTGAATCAGCCTTGCAGCACTCTCAGCAAAGATTGTACATAAATGTGTGAGTCCATCATCCTATGTGTGACTATGCATTTTGAATTGTTCAGGCAACAAGATGAGACGCCTGTGTGTGCCACCTTTCCTCGGTGGATGCCCCGAAGCTGCCATTTTCCTGTAACAGCCAACCACGTATTGATTCGGCTGCAGAACTGAAGCATCTCATAAACAAACAGACAGGAAACACATGGGACCACGCTGGCAACGACCTTAAGTGGCAGGAGAGAGCTTTTGTCCCCGACAGCAGCAGAACACCTCCAAGTGTTTCTCTTTTCAGCACCGTTAAAATCTGTGACTTAGTGGGATGATGTTGGTAGCTATGCCAGCAGGTCATAGGTTATATTTTGATGTCATATTTATTAAAGTCTCCAATAGATGAGCTTGTTTCTCAAGGCTTTGATCTCCCTGTGAGCTTTCTGTAGGTGTGTGCACACAATACAGCTGCAGCTGGAATGAATCAGCAACTGCTAGATATCCAAGAAAGAATAAAAACAATTCTGCATGACCTCTCTTCCTCTATTTTCTCTACTTGTTACATTGTCCTGCTTCATTCTCTTCTTCTTTCCCTCTGTTTGCTGTCCAGACTACAGCCACAGCAGTGCTACAGTTCTTAGCTATCCCAAACTAAGATTAGCATACTGATTAGCTACCCTTGTGAGCTCTCTCATCCGCCTTTCTCTGAGCTCGCATGCAAGGCTACAGCCTCATGAATTCCTAATGCTCTGTTGGCAAACAAATCCAAGGCTGAGAGCTTCCAGTGGAGGGAGCCAGTGCACAGAAGACAGTGTTGTTGGTCTTAGTTTTGTTTTTGTAATCAGAGCGTACCGGAGCGTTTTGCTGTGATCACCTTTGCATCCAATGCAGAGCTGAGTTGTGATTTATCACTTACTTTTGGCCCTCTTGCTCTCAATATGGCTCCTTTCTTTGCTTCTCTCTGTTCCCTGAAATCTTCTTTTCATCACTCTCCTCTCCTCATCAGTCCCCCCCCCCCCCCCGCCCCCGTCCCATCTTTTCTTCCTCCTGTCTGTCTCTCACTCATCTCACCAAGACCCGGGTAAGAATATCAAGCCACCTCCTGCTATCCCTCCCCTTTTCTCAGTCTCTTCTTCTCCAAATGGCCTGAGTGGGGACGGCAGATCGTGTGAAGCTGGATGCTGATTCTAGGTGACAGGCACCATATTAGTCATAGACATAATCACAGAGCTTTCCTTCAGTCGGCCCTCTGCCTACACAACAAAAAGCACTGCAAGGCAAAGCTGCAAGTAGGATAAACAATAGTATAAAGTAACAAACAATGCATTTATAGTACATTTATAACATGCACAAGACTTTAACGACCTGAAGTTATGTAAACCAGTGAAAAGTGCATATATAAAAAACTATATCATTACACCACGAACTGCAGAAATGCACCCGAATATGTGGAAAAATGTGAAATTCTGTTTGTACAGTGGATCATCTGATCACTGCATGTAGCAAAGCTGTTCCTTCAAACTTCAGTAGAAGAATAAAACTCAAATCATCAACTGAAAATGATTAAAATAGATTTGTTAAATTAGTGAATTGTTTAATTCACTTTTCAAGCAAATCATGAAGCGTTTGACAGCTCAAGCTGTTTAAATGGAAGATTTCCCCTTGTCCTACAAGATAAATTGATCTTATAGATTGGATTAATATTAAAAATCAATAGAATCAGTGATCGTGATCATTAGCTGCAGCCACATAAATATATAAAAGACATGATATTAAGTTTTTATTCTGTGGGCCAACTTCTACTGTAGGAAAAGTAAAAGTCATAAAACTAAATAAAACTTGACAGACCCAGTGTATGATGTTTCAGTCTAGAAGAGACGAGACCCAAAAGAGGAGAAGGATTTTTAAAGTCCGAGTATCACACAAACGTCCTGCTGTGGTCAGCAGAGCTCTGAGACTGTGGAAAGAGGGGGGGGATGAATGAAAGGACAGCTGGTATGACTGGAAAGAAGCACATTTCATAGCTGAATATAAAATGGGGGTGAGGATGGGCAAAAATATTGAAGAGGCAGGAATCTGAGTGGGAATAAAGGATGAGACGGCAAAGGAAGTACAGAAAAATAAGTAGGGGAAAGTAAAGGAAGAAATAAAGGAAAATCATTCAACTATTTAAAGATTTATCCAGTCTTAAGTAGCAGAAACATAAGGATGGATGTGGCTACAGCACAATGAAAAGATAGTTATTTCATTATTTTGTGGCAGACGAATGAAACTCTGAAGTAAAAAGGCACCCAACAGCTCCTGGGTGGAGAGGTCATGAAAGAGAAAATAGAAATCCAGGAATCACCGCCGCTCTGATTATTAACTTCCAGAAGGGATACTGTGCTGCTGGGTAAGAGGTCGAGGTCCTAGCATGGAAGGGCTAAAAGACTGCTGACTGAAACAAACATCCAAGCACCATTGATTGGACACAAGCAGAAGATCAATCGACATGGCCAAAGGCACCATAAGAGAGGCAAAGACACCCCCCCTCCACACACACACTCTTTATCCAGTAGCTTTCCTTCCTCTTCTTATAAACTACCCATCCTATTGATCAACTTGAGGCCTGTGTGATTGCAAAGCAAAACTAAATCATCTGCCCACTAAATAAAAGGAAACTCAGGCAAACTGATGAAATGAATCTGCTCATTTCTCTAAAACACCAACAGAGCTAATGAGCTCAAAGACAAGATGAATTGATTAATTACCAGCTAAACCGTTAATGAAATAGCTCAGGCTTTTTTCTGGTTTTAATGGGCTTATCATGGCTATCATGCATTGCCTCCATTTTTTTCACACGTAGCAGACTGAGGTGCAGAGTGCCAGCTGGATTTCTTCTCATAAGTGAGTCAGATGCAGTTGGAGACGGAGACGGGAAGCATGAGGGAGAGAAGGTGTGAGGGTGCCAGAGAAGTAGCCTAACGGGGGGGGGGGGGGGGTGGGCTGCATACATTTGCCTAATAAGGCTATCCTCAGGCAGTCTTGAATTACTGCCTGAAGTAGAGTTTGTCCAACTAAAGATGGCTTATACAGAGTCAGATTTTCTACCCAAGCCTCTGTTTGCTGCAGAGACTGTGACGCGTGACTGTCTGACCTCAGTGCGTTATCCTGCAGGTCGATTCTATGTGTGTAAAAATTAAAGCGAGCCACAGGAGACCTAATTAGGCCACTGACACACTTAAGTTAATCCTCCCATCCAGTGAAAAGTGTTTCCATCAGACAATGCGGCACATTTTCCACTCGTGAGAGTCCTCAGTGGGTAAAAGAGCCCTCTCATCCCTGTTTGCGTGTTTGCATGAGTGAGAGCGGGACGAAGAAAAAGAAAAATGGTCTGTGTGGGGGGTTTGAGCCCGCGCACAGCCGGGAGTCCCGTGCGTTCTCCAATAACTGTTGAGAGAAATAGAAAAATGACACCTCGACTACTACTGAGATCAATAAGCTGCGCGCGGCTGGGCTGCCAGCGCCACTCGTGTGATTTTGATGTCAAAGCGTCCCCACATGGCACGGTCACCCACTGCGCACTAACGCTTCGTACACTGCGTGTGGTCAGGGGGAATGAAAGAAAAAAAAAGAAGCGGCAGGACTTACCGCAGTAGAGGAGCAGCAGCGCTGTCAGAAGCACAACAGCCCAGAAAGTTGACGACATCCTCGGCCAGCGAGTGGCATCTTTGCGTCTTGCCAACCTTGACACCGAAGCCATTGAAGAAAACAGAGTGTTTCCTCTTTGCAGAGAAATCTAAAAAGCAAGGGTGACAATTTCACAATCCAACTCGGATTCTCACGACACTCATATCCCCACGTGTAATCCCACAAAAAGGCATGTCAAGATCGAGCTACTGATAGAAAAGCGGTAATTGGATCCTTGGGTAGTCAGACTGCCGGTGCGCAAAAGAAAAGGTCACATCTTTCTGAGGAAAGCCCAGCTGAGAAACAGACATTTAGGAGCTCAAAATCACAAGTTGGTCAACGTCCCTTTAGTTGTCCCAAAGTGTTACGGTAGTATTTCAGTAAAATGAGGCGCAGTGCGCTGGTGCCCATAAGGATTGCTTCCAGTTAATGTTCAAAGTGTTCAATCATCTGTACCGCAGCGTCGTAAAAGCGCGTTTCACCTGTGGTAGGTTTCCACAATTCTCCTCTGCCAGCAGCCGGACGGCAGAGCTTTAAAGAGGAAAAAAGGGTTCAAAGAAAAGAAAATATTTAAATTGGGTAGTTTAAAATCCAGTGGATGAACGATGGGGTGGTTGGAAGAAGGTGCATCGTCAAATAAGAAAAAAAAAATAACTCCTTCGAGCTGACGGTGTGGACACGAAGTAGATGAAGATCACATCATGGTTGCAGAAGGAAACGGGGAATGGAGAATGGATGGAGAGAGACAGAGAGACTACGGGAGAGAGAGGGTGGGGGGGGGGGGGGGGGGGGGGCGCACTGTGCGAGTGATTGTGTCCAAAGTGAAACATTCACATAATCGATATTACGTCAGCAATAAGTCAGCCGAGGTCGCGGTTTACGGAAATGACACCAAACGCGCTTTTACGCAAAAGAAAACAGTTTACTTCATAAAATCTGCATAAATATAGAATTACAATCTACCCTATTATCTTATTCAACAGTGACTGAGTGTCATTAAACTGAGCTTTTTCTCTGCAGCATTTTCTTTATTCCCATTTACCCTGTCATCAAACTAGCCAACCATATGTTTTATTCTTTTATCCTTTCCTTTTAAATATGCAAGAGAGCATTTAAACACACCGACAGGAGCGATAACTTCCATTTGAAAAAAAGGTTTTATCGCCACCCTGAGCCCAATCGTGTTGCAAACGTTGATCGAACCACACTCACAGTAAAGCAATTACAGTCCGAAGAAGATCAATACTCAGCTCCTGGACTTTTTGCAGAGAAGATGGTACCACTGTGTCACACTCTAATTGAAGAGGAGGATGACTTAAACGGTATTTTGCTCAAGTACAACATTTAATTGGAGTTTTGAGGTACTTAAAACTTCCAGGCTTTGATTGTGTTAGCTCTACAGATTGAGCTTTACTTTTCAAAATGGTTTTAAAACTTTACAAAGTAAGCAAGAAGATTATGTCTGATATAACACCTTGTATTAGAGGTAGTGGATCAGCACTTTTCATTGGATTTAATTTCAAACCAATTAACTTTAAACAATGCAAAACATCATGATGTAGGCTCAAAAATGACCAAACAATACTCTGGAGTCAAAATGACTGGTCACCATGTCTTATGATATCTCACAACTTTGACTGCATGACACAGTCTTCATCAAAATCTTAAAATTTATTTACAGGCTCTTTTTAATTCAACATATTGCACATTATATAACAATTTTTTTATTAATGACCATAAACCTTATAGCACACTCAGATAACCATTTGGACATTCAACTTAAGGGTACAATTTAAGGGAAATGTAATAAGTTCGGGAATGTGAAAAGACGCGCGACGATAACAGTGGTGGTTACCTCATCATTGAAATATGTGTCTCAGTAACATGTCACATGTATGGGAGCATTAGAGCCAGTAGACAGGTGTGAACAGTATGATGAAGATGATGGCTTGTATTCAAGCCATCACTGAACCCAAACATTTAGAATATCTTGCTAGAGAACAGCATGCATTTACAAGAAATACTTTAGAAGTGGACAGTTGTACATATTATTAAGAAGTTGAAAGTCAAATTAAGTTTACATGTAAAGGTTGGTGCATTTTAGTTTCATTCTGATATCATATAAAAAGCCAGATATCTCCAACTTTTTATGAGTAGTGTATATGACACGTCCAATCCACTTTTGAGGAGGGACTGGATGGAAAGTGGTTTGACTACAGTCCACCTTGTTGTTCCTTGCAGTTGAATGAATAAACAAAACCACGGTGAGGGTTCAGTATTAACTGAACTAGGATTAAATTTGATGATTGTAGCTTGAATACTAATAAACAGTTACAGGCTGCCATTGTGAGAAGCCTTTCCCAGCTCAGAGTTTCAACACTAAGACTTTACAGTGTTTTTGGAAACATGTTCTTCAGTGAGATTAGGCTTCATTTCATTTCAGGACCACAAACAGCGCCGCCGTCAGTCGCTAAATGTGATAAAGTTTCAGAACCACGGACAGTGACTGACCCAAGCAGCAGCTCCACGGAGAGTCTGTACCATGGACAGCAACCAAGTCCTGACGACAGCCCTTAAGCCCCGGGCCTGGTACCATGGACAGCACCGGTGCTGCAACCCAGCTCCACTGGTACACTACCTTCTTCCACGAGTTTTCTCTTGCTCATCAGATCCTCTCACTTTAACACAACCTGCTCACACCATCTTTCATCCTCAAGGAACAAATATACATCGAGTTACTCAACATTCAAGCCAAAATTTCTATCCATTTTAGCTCATAATGATTAAGTGAAAGATAACTTGTCGAACAAATACTGAAAATCTGATTTTTTTTTTAACCAATACTAAGTGTGCACCCTCGCCATCCTTCCTTCCACCTCTCCCTGACTCGTCATGCCTTCTCTTCCTCTCCTCTGTAGCAGCAGTGGACATCTTAAACCCTCACACTTACCCATTAACTTCAAAACATCGACTGTTCATGCAAACTTAAGGACACACTGTATTTGGATTTATGTCACACACATCCCCCCCGTGGTACTATCTGGACATAACTGCAAGAGCTGCAGCCTGTAAGTGTTATCCACATCCACAAAAAAATAAATAAAAAATGCACAAGACATGGAAACACTAGCTGTGATATTGCCTCGAAGTTGTACAAAAGACACAGACCGACTCATTTTTTTTCTTCCCGGCAGCAAGCAATAATAAAATTACATTTTGACTCGGTATCAGCGAACGTTGGGTTGTTGATTCTGTAGCTAGTTTGTGTTCACTGGCGTGCTCAGGCTGAGGTCTGGCTTCTGCTGGAGTTCAAATGGATTTCAGAAATATCTGTTGGAGTTTAAATGTTTCATCACAGAGATGAGGGTTTCAAGAGGAACATCCACAAGCAGCTACAAGTACAGCCACTTTGGAAAAAAACTTAAACTGAAAAAGAAAAAAAAAACTCTTTTGGAAAAATTATTAATTAAATTAACAGATGAGGGAAAATGAAATTTGTCCTTGTCAGTTTACAATGAAACAAAAATAAAAATGGAGACTTTGCCATCAATGGGGACAAACTAAAACCTAAGACTGCTGATCTGCTTAAAAGAAAGGAGTCACAAATCATTACCAACTGACACGACTGCCCACTCACGTCTGTGTCTGAAAATCTTTCAGTGAGCTTCTCAGATTTGTAATAAGTTTCTAAAACACCTGCTTCCTCATGTTTCTCTCCATCATCCCAAATTTATATCACGCCCTTTTCATTGAACTTTTAATGTGGGAGGTCCAAAATCTTTTGTCCTTGAACAGCAAATTTTCACAATTTATCCGATGAGCTGTCAAAGAAATGTGTTCTACTGGTTTTCTGTCAGTTTCATGACCCGACTAGAAAATCAGACTAATTAGTGTCATTGATTTTTTTTTCCCTCTCAGAAAGTAAAGATTCTTTCATTTCTCGTGCATGAAGAAAAACTTGCATTAAAAGTAGCCCATATATGCAATAGTCAATATATTTCAGTGTTCCCTCACTTTACACTGCAAAAAAAAAAGTCTATCCAAGTCTTACATTCAGCAAAAACTGTCTCAACGATCTTGATTTGAGTATTAAACTTGGCAAGAGAAGAATGTGAAGGATTAATCATGTTTTAATTGAATATTAAAACTGATTTTATGTGCATAAGTTAAATTATCTCACTAAGACACTGTTTCAGATCACATTGTGTTTTTGCTCCCAATTTTAGTTGTAAAAATTGTTTGAAGACCTCCACGCAGTAGTTCATACACACGTTTCTTGTAATAAGAAAAATATCTAGATGTTAGTCAATTGGGAACTAGCTTAAAACATGCTACAAAACACTAATTTCAAGTTTCTTATTAAGTGATAAACACTTAAAACTAGTCTGGTAATGTTTATTTTTCATGTTGTTGCTTTCTAATTTTGAGAGCAAAGGACAAGAAATAAAAATGAATAAGAATTCAAGAAGTGGTAGCTTGGAGTTGTGTTTGACATCCCAACCAATCTGATCCTTGGTGAAAGCCTTTGGTCCATTCAGAAACATGCTTTTTTGGGGGTTGTTGTGTGCTGTGCAGCTCCATCAGTATGAGGTGCTGCCTTACCTTATATTTTCTTTAAATTCTCAGATTTGTAGTGATCTCAAGCCCAAAGGTCTCAGCAAAAGGATACACACATTTGGATGTAAAGCAGACATCCCAAGGAGGAATTTTGCTCAGAGAAGGACCTTCTCTGAGTAATCACTAATTTACGGTCCTGAGTGCAACTCAGGAGAGGACCTGCATTTTGGCAAAACAAACAAAGGCCAATTGGTGAACTTTGAACCCATCCTCCAAGCTTGGAGATACTCCTTCACAGTATTTACGACCTGCTATAAATTGGTTCTGTATAGCCAATTTTGTGTGTTCTTAACATTGTGTTCTTAACATTCAAGAACTGTTTTATATTATTAGGAAAGTACGCTCATGTTAATCTCATGATGAAGACTTTTCTTTTGATATGCAACATGATATACTTTGGTGATTAGAAACTACATGTTTCTTCCCCAAATTCACATCACATGCATTCCAGGATTTGCTGCATAAAGGTGAAGAAAGAGACACTTTACCCAACTGCTGAAATCCACTTTTATGTTAGAAATGGACTTCCTCATATCAAATGATGTCTAACACGTATTTTCTTTACAGGAATCTTAAGGCATCAAGATTAATCCTGTTTTATCTGTTTAGCTGATTTGTTTATTGAATGTCTTCCTTTATTCATATAATTCAGATCTTTGCTTTATTTTATGTTATTGTGTTCATTTTATTTCATTATGTCTGAATAGTTGATCCATTTGTACACATGCCTCACTTAGAATTCACAGATGCTTATAACCATTAAGCTTAACTGATAATCAAATGATCATTCGAGACATGTCTGACTATTGGATGAAACCTGATTCTGTCAGCTTCCCATTGGCTGACAAGCTGCAACCCACATTCCACTGCCAAGGCAGAGCGCGAAGCTCTGAACTGTGAGAATCAGAATTGGAGAGAAAGGATTTGAGGAGATCTGATGAGAAGAAGAACGAACAAAGCAGAACTGAAGAAACTTGGAACAATGGGGAAAGAATGAGACGAAACCTGCTCTGAACTCAGCAGAGTTCAGAACCACGGATCACTCAGGGAGGAGTGATGGAGAGAAGACGACTTTAACCCAAATCATCTTTACTATCAACCATCCCGTGACATCAGACCTGAAGCTGCACGTCTCTGGGAGACGGATGAGAGAGAGAGGACGAACCAGATCCACCACTGAGCTGACAGCCCGCAGAGAGCCGGACGAACTTCCAGGAGATCGGGAAGATTTTTGGGATCCATCCACCCGACAATCTTCCAAAGGATTGAGGAACAGTCCAGCAGAACCAGGGCGTGAGTGAAGCACCTCAGTCAGACGGAACCTCTGAGGAGAATCCTGATCATTTGCTATGAAATATGATCTGATGTCACAAGAAGTTGGTGATAGTGAATTAATCCAGACCTACGGTTTACCAGACCCAGTTTAACTTTGTTTAGTTGGATTAAGAAATCCTTCCTTCTTTTTCTTTAAACATTTATTAATTAACTGAGGCTTAATTAATTTATGTTTCATTTTCATACCATCTCACATTTCTTTCACAAGATAACTTTTGGTTGATCATCATGCTCACATATTTCTTGTATATATTTTGTACATACATTATCTCATGTAGTTGGTAGACTAGTTAATAAATACTCCGTATTATCTTAACTAGTCGTTGTTTGTGGTTTTTCTGATGCATCATGAAAGGTCACTTCAAGCGAGAACTCATGAAAGCGTCCTGAGACTGATCACTTCATTAAATCAATCTAAGAGTTGATTTAAGACTTTAATGGTTTTCCTTGCTTCCATTACATATCAAATAAGTAAGGTGGTGCTCCGAGGCTGTATTAGTATTGATATTAATAGAAATATTAATATTAATATTAATATCATACAAAGTGACGCTATATATATATTGTGGTTGCCCAAGCTAAATCACAACAGATTAAAAAAAAAAAAAAAGATCTAGCTTTAAGATTTTTTTTTTACTTTAAAATGAGAAAGAACCAACAGTCAAAAGAAGCATTCCCAGACTAGTTTTGAGGGATTTTTCACTAACTGAGGGACTTCAAATGAGTGTTTTACAACTTGTTTAAAGATATTTCTCATCGTTGAAGTCTTGATATTTTATCTTATTTCAAGAAATCTTACCAAGTATAATTACCTTAGCCCACTGGCAAATTATTGCACTTGATTTTAGTCAGAATCTTCTCAATTTCAGAGTTTTTCTTCTAACTCATATTAGGACCATTCATTTTTGCAGTGTACTGAACAGCAGAGGAGTGTTCTCTTAATCTGATCCTGCAACCTGGAGCAGATACAGTAGGATCTACATCTGCCCACCGTGACAGCACTTGGAGAATTCAAAGTTTAACTTGCTTTTTTTAAAAAAAATAAACAAAAAAAAAAAAACATTTTAAGTTTGTAACTTGCTCGCTCACATTCAGAGCAATTAGGTAGCGACCATCCTCCTTCAGTCCCGATAAGAAACCCATCAGTGCTCAATTGTGAATCTTGCCTGGCGCTCACACTTCTGTCTGCAGCAAGGGCGCAGATGGCACTGGGGACGGAGGGGACGTGTCCCCCCAGTTTTTTAATGACACTGATCTCTCTTCCCCCCCCCTCCTTCCCCTTTCCCTGGGTAAAGGCCCATTTATGCTCGACGCAGAAGACGGATACGCAGACGGATGGACAGTTTCGTTCGTCATCTGCATCAGTTACAGATATAATTTGGTGTGTTTTTGAGGGACTTGTTGGTCCGTCACTTGATGCAAAATACGGAGCAATACCACCGGAAACCGCGGGGTAGCTGATATGCAGGAAAAAACCAGAGAAGAAGAGCAGAAACCGGAACAATAACAATGCAAAACTGCCAGGGTCAACAGCCCGATAAAATCACCTGAGAGAGAAGATGCCACATAAAAGGAGCACCAGTAGACATGGCTAGAGCTTTTGAGGAGAGGCTGTGTCCGAAAACACATTCTACGATATCACATTGCTGGGACACGGGGACAGGCAGCGCTGCCACCTAGCGCACAAACTTTTTTATGAACCATGGGAACGCAGAAGATGCATGGAAGTATGAAGGCAGCCGCACAGGGCGACGCATGAAACGGACGTCGCCATTTACGTATGTGAGCATAAATAGCCCTGAAGACATCACCCGATCCATCCCCCACAAACAAACACTTTCCCAGACATCGCCAGATAGTTAAAAGTCATAGCCCGGTGTTTGTGTTTCGACTAATGGTGCGTTTCAGTTATACACTAATGTAGGAATTTCCTAACTCCAAGTCAGAATTGCAGTCAGAATCCTCCGTGAAATCGGATCTTCAGCTCAGACAGTCGGATTCATCTCACCAACCCGACGTAGAATTCATGCTGTCTGCTGCTTACTTAAACAGTAGTTCCTTGTTTTGTTGTATAAGGCTGCATCGTTCTGGGAGCACCCCACCTTCAATTGAACACACCACAGGGTTCATACCTCAGGGCCCTAAAGAGAAATTTCTACCTGCACGTTATCTATGGAGAGAATTTTGTTTCTTTATCATTTAATCAAACAGCAGAAGTGGGAACTGTGGCATCAACAAGTCTTTTCCATGTCATGTATTAGTTCTGCCCAGCGACTGAACCAGGTGAGTCCAATCAGCACAGTGAATTAAACTGGGCTGACTGGACTCACCTGGTTCAGTGACTGGGCAGAACAAATACATGACATGGAAAAGACTTGTTGATGCCACAATTCCCACTTCTGTCAAATAGAATAGATTTGAAACCAAAAAAGAGATTTGAGAGCAAAAGAAAGTGTCAATCAAAATTTTTTTGAAATCCAAACAAACGGGGTGCAATTGAAAAATAAAAATATGAGAATATTTCTTCAACTTTAATCAAAAATAATGTTTAAAAGTAAAAACATATGAATTAGTCCTCTTTGATTTCAAGTTAAAATAAATTTTTGGTTACAAATTGTAAAGTTTTGCTTGCGATTTCAAGTGCACTTGATGGGCGAAGTCTACACTGGTGCATGAGAGACGTGTTTCTATTGGTTGGTGTCAACTGGTTCCACTTCTCGCTGTGCTGCTTGGAGCAAAGTTGATAGCCGGTAGCTCTTGCAACGTTTCCCATAAGTAATGAATTGTGCTATAAATGGTTGGCTACGACCTGCCGTACATTCACATCATCATCACCACCACAATGAATTATGTGTACGTGAGAGCCTGGAGTGGTAGTAGCTATGTGAGATGTGACCCTAGTTGTGACACTAGTTAAAGCCCAAATTACACAAAGATAACTTACTGAGGTGAAAACATATGCTGACAGCTTGGTCCCCCCCAGTTCAAAAATCCCATCCGCTCCCCTGGTCTGCAGTGTTATTTTTTTTTAAACAGTTTTCAAATTTTGTGCTTTGTGAATGAGAAACCTCTCAATAACTGGGCGGTGAGGTGCTGCTATTTTTCTTACATTTGGAAAGAGCTTCCTGTTTGCTTTTCTCTTCAGTCAAATTAATCTAAGCGGCTGCACTGAGGCAGATTCCACAGATAAAAATACTCACCGTGTGCACATCCAAGCGTGGGTTTCAAACTCTCCTCAGTTGGCACATCACAGTTCCACTATCTTCCACTGCCTCCATCTGTGGTCTTGGACTGGTCACAGTACTCACAGACTCAGTTTTTAGTCGGGTATCAAGTTAAACATCCCACCTAAAAGTAAATCAGAGGAGCAAATCTCTGCTTATCCCCAGGGATAATTTACTTTCCTTGTGCATCATCCAAAGGAGATGACTGCACAAGATGTGTAAGAATCATTTAGTTGGTTGGAGTTGTTCATCTTGCCCATCATATTTAGAGAACGTCTACATAACTGCATCACAAACAGCTGCTTAAAAGTCAATTAAACTACATATTTCCATTTGAAACTAAATTGTACTTAGTTTAGCCGACATCAAAATTTTAATTTAAAGTTTCCAACGCGGTTTTACACACAGAGACCTTCAAAATCTCTGCTCTGAAGCAGAAGTTCACTTTTATTATAAGATGGAGAAGAGAAAACTATATAAAAAGGGCAGAACAGGACAGAAAGGAGTAAAAGAAATGGGGCAAAGGTTCTACCCAGACAGCTGTTGGAGCTTGAGTCCACTAATGAATAGCGAGCAGTTCATGAAAAGCAAGATAAAGGATGGAGAGAGATGAAGAACGAGGAGAGAAAGAGCAAAGAGAAAGATGTTCAAGTCACAGATTTTGTTTGGTTCACATGGAAATTTCAGGCAAAGATGTATAGAATTGGATGTAAGAAGTTTCATCAGCTCGGCTCAAAGGACGAGTTCAGATGTGATTAACCCAGTGGTAACTACTGAGGCACATTTCAGGACAAATGAAAGTCCGGCTGCTTTAAACTGTCTGCTCTTTTCTATGTAAATGAATATACGCCACTTTATCTGCGACAGTTTGACTTTCGGGTGCTTTTAACGTGTTCTGGAGTGAAATTTGCATGTAAAGGCCTTTTTTTCCCCCCTTCAAGAAAACTCATATGAATAAGAAGCTGTTCAGCATCTTTGCCCCAGTTGTACGTCTATTGGGGGTCCTTACATTTCAGCGTTTTCTGCCTGATTGCCTTATCCATTTGAAGCTGCCTGGATCCCGTTCTGCTGCTATCCGCTGACACACTTCTTTCACTGCAATATATCCCTGTTTGGCTTAAACCCCCCCGTTCAGTGTTTAATGTCACTACGGTGGCAGCAACACAGGCCAGAGTTTTCTTTGACAGCATTAATCCTCTATCGATCACGGATGGGCACTGCTTGGATGGAGCCGACCTCATCGATGACCCGTATGCAGGCCTCAATGAATTCAAGTGAAATGTTTCAGTGGATTTCCACACCACTGACACCATGAAACCACATCTAAACATACAACACACGGCTCACTATTACTAATTTGGTGATGTGTTCTCAGTTTTATTCAAGAATAACTTTACACAGCTGCATCGTGTTACTTTAAGACCCTCATCTGCAAACCGCCTGAGCAGCTCACTTTACAGCTAACAAACTTTTATTTGATACTTTAGAATAAAAAATCTTAAAAATCCATGAGGATTTGACACAAAATGCATAATACATGGTCTTAAAGTACAAAGAGTTTCAGGTTTTCCACAGGATTTCTCCCAGCAAGTGGAAACTTTGTGAATTACACTTAAAATCTTTAAACCTTTGTTCATTCTCTCATTTTCTACAACACTTGTCCCATTCAGGGTTGTGGAGTTCGCTGGAGCCTATCCAGATATTAAACGGGCGAGATGGCAGGTCACCAGTCTGTCGCAGGGCCAACACAGAGAAACAGACAACCACACACACACACACTTGCATTCGCTCCAAGGGTTTATTTAGAGTAACCAATTAACCTAACATGCATGTTTTTGGGTGGTGGGAGGAAGCCGGAGTACCCGGAGAGAACCCACGCATACAAGGGGAGAATGCAGTATGCAAACTTCACACAGGAAGGCCACCATTGGAACTGTAAGAACCCCTGCCTGGCGGGGGCTCGAACTAGTGACCTTGTTCATGTGAACCACACCACTGTGCAGCCCAGAAACCTGGTAAATGAAACCTAGAAGTACCAAATGCGTAAGGTTTAGTCTATAAAAGTGTACTTCTATGTGTATGGCCATGAGTTTTGTGGTTCTAATAACACAGTTAGGTCCTGCAAGACTTTTTCGGTGAGATCAAAGAAGAGAAATCAATCTCATGTGGGAAGGGGGATTAGAAAAATGGCAGGACAGTGGAACAGTTGTTCAAAACCAAAAATGATGTTTTCATGGATGACAACTGTGGCTCTTTATATGACACATCATTTCATCATCACCACAAGTTAAAGGGGAAGTTCAGGATTTTTGACATAGGGCCTCATTTACAAGTGAGCCAGAATGCTACAGTACTTATCACTGAAGATGGTTTCAACATATTTCATTCCGTTATTCTAGTTCCAGTGGGTCGCCAATGCTAATGCTAGTGCATGTCAATAGGAATCTGCTAGCCTGTCATTAATAACAATCTTATCCACTCCACAGAACATTCGAGGCAAATCATTTCTTACCTCAGACTATCTGTGTAAATGCTGTGTTAACAGAATACTGTTACAAATAAAACTAACCTGCATTTCGTTGCATTTTGATTGTTGCTGCTGAGAAACTTTACAAAGTTTTACTTCCTGTATTTGGCAGCAGAGTGATGTCATCTGCTGCTACATGCATGAAGGAATTTGATTATACAAATATAAAGTCTAAAATACGGCCACATCTGAAAGGCATGAGGATATGTCGGATTTTGAAGATGATTTCGAACTTTTTTCATCAAACTCTGTCACCATGTCTCTATGAACCAGAATACACTGACAAAGGTAGTAAGCTGGGAAGAAACTAGTTCCTAAATATGTAATGCAAAATTTTTCATACAAGGCTAATTTTGCTTGTTTAACACATGAGTTTACCAGTTTAACACGACATTTACACAGATAATCTTGCTGATTTGTCTCGGATGTTCTGTGGAGTGGATAAGAATGGTTTTAATGACAGGCTAGCAGATTCCTATTAACTTCCACTAGCGTTAGCATCAGCAACCTCCTGGAACTAGAATAACGGGATGAAATATGTTGAAACTGTCTTCAGTGATAAGTAGCATTCTGGCTCACTTGTAAATGAGGCCCTATGTCAAAAATTCTGAACTTCCCCTTTAAGTGGTCACTAAACCTAACCAGAGTTGCATTGCAAATAGGAAATGAGTCCAAGAAATGCTGCTGTTCAGGTTTTAATCCTTCATTTTGAAACAGAAATACTTCTGGGTTAGGTGTTATTGAAAGGTTTTGCAGTGAGATTGTGTTGGAAAAAAAATACACAGGTTCACTTAAAGACACACAACGTAACTTTTAGACCTTAAAAATCTGTGTTTCTGACTCGTTTTGATGTCACACCAACATTCATTATGCGCATTTTCGAGCCGTCAGTGCCCAGAGGCGTCCCGGGGCTCAGAAACAGCACTATGTAAGATTCCCATCCGGGACGCGACCGTGACGTTGCAGCCAACTATCGGTTGCAGCACCGCGTCACTCACTAGCAACCGGATGTAAACCAGGGATCAACATCGCGGCTGTTTTGAATGCGCATCATGTCGAATTCGGTAAAGAAACGCAAGGAAACATCACCGGAGGAAGAGAGGAAAAGAAACAGAGGAAGGGACAGAACAAGAGTCAAGATAAGACTGTCTTTTACTGGCTGGAGTGAGCTTACAGTACAGGTACGAACAAGATGGATGCTAGTTTAGCCGCCGATAGGGGGCGCGTCACTTAGAAAACTGCTGAAAGTTCCGTTGTGTGTCTTTAAACGGTCAGCTAGGTTTATAAAGAAGACTTAAAATGTCTATGTAAAAGCAAAAAGCAGTTCAATAAACCAATAAAAAAACAAAAAATAAAAATAATAATAATGGATTAGATTTATCTCGCACTTTTCCTTTCAAGGAACTCAAAGTGCTCACAGTAGGTCCATTATTCTTTCACTCCTCATACATACGTGGTGATGGTAAGCTATGCATGTAGCCACAGCTGCCCTGGGGCAGACTGACGGAAGGGTGGCTGCCATTTTGCGCCTACGGCCCCTCCAACCACCACCGTAGCATTCACACAAGGCAAGGGGGGGTTAAGTATCTTGCCCAAGGACACAACATATGGCTGGGGGATTGGGATTCGACTGCTGATCCTCCGATCATTGGCCGACCTGCTCTACCACCTGAGCCACTATCGCCTTAAAATACATGCAAAAATGCATGTATTTTGAAATATACCAGCTCTCAAACAAGACTAACTGCTGAACCACTTGTGGTCTGATTCTGCAGAAGACCAAATGCTCAGACTTCAGAAACATTGATGCTGACTACGATAGGCTGCTAGCATGCAGCGCATCCCAGCATGCTGAGCAGCAACAGAGTACTCAGAGTGGACATGCTGATCCATATCCGCTGCATAAAGCTCTCAGTCAAGAGCAGCAGCAGAAGGCGGGATATCAGGTGGATGCGCATCGTTCCCTCAGGAAGAAATGGCAGCAGGATGTACTATAGGATGCAGGGATGCTGACAGAGACGGTACACTCTGGAAAAGGTTCAGCTGGAAAACTTTGGGTTATGGAATTGGGCATTTCATTCAAGAAAAAATTCCTCCAAATTCTTAATATTTCAGTCCAGTCCTGCAGAAGTGGAATATACCAGAAAGATAAAAACCCATGAAGGACCCCCCCCCCTCATTTATGTAGGGGTTAAAGGATTTGTAGTTGTGTTTAATTCCTCTGTAGAGTCCAAAAGGAAATCAAAATCGATTTTTCGTTTTATTTACATCTCAATGAAAAACATTTGGTTGAACAGTTTTCTTTAATATCTCATTTAGTTTAAGCAGCTTTGACGAAAAAAAAAGGTTAAATGTATCAGTAATTTTAGAGCCAAGTCAATGCTGGTTTCAACTGGATTTTTCTTCCATCTGGTGTAATGACTTAGGCCTGACATATAAAATGACACCACCTAGCACGAGCTCAGTACTTATTGTGTCAGTAATAGAAAACTTGGTGGGAGCTGCTTCTCAGCGCTGCATTGTGGGAGCGTCTCAGTCCTGACCTTTCTGTTGCTTCTTCTCTTTGATCATCCACACACAAGCTACTTCCTCTTTATTGGTCCACCGAGGAGGGCTTTGAACTTAGCGTGCCACTCAGTGATTTAGGTGAGCAAAGTCTTCTTATTGGCACCGGGGAAGGGTCTCCTGTTACCGTCGTGGATTAAGTGAAAGAGAGGAAACCAAGGAGCTTTTTCAGCTTTCTAAATATCTGCAAGACAGTCATTCACCATGGGGAGCTGGGAGGAAGAAGATCTCAGACTTACAGCTGGAGCTGAACTGCTTAAGAGTCAGCCGGTTGAGCTGATCAGAAAAAATGTCAACATAATAGTACATTTCTCATTTTAGCCTTCAGCAACAGGAACAATCTAATTTTCACTTTCAGTTAAAAGAATGAAGCAAATGCTTTGAAATACAGATAGCAGACAAAATGCCACAGGCATTATTTTTTTTGACAACTACCTGACATGTTTCCTTTAATGAAAAATCTAAGTTCAACCAGTGAATCATAAACCAACCAAGCAAGACAATATTATTCTCTTTAATAAGGCTCTTGTTGTCAAATAAGAGTCAGACTAGCAGCTCTGTAAGGGTTTATTTGGGAACAGCAACCCTCAGAACTGAAGGATAAGTTCAAAGAGGATTGCATCACGTTTAAAATCAGTTAATATTACCAATTAAGGTTGGAACAAACTTGAGAGCCAGCTTGCAACTCCTGAGCAATCAATCACTTCGGTATAATGTGCTGCAGTGGGTGAAATTAGGTAGAAAAATTAGTTGTAACCTAATGTATGCATTTCAGACATGTTTAGACAGTGACAGTTTGCCTTTTTTATTTACCTGAGAGTAAGGTGCTATGTGATGGTGTACTGTACACATTCAAACAGGAGAAAGTATTTGGGAATCCCAGTTCTTCAACATGGGGCTCAAATCTAATGAGAAAATTCCTGAGCACCCAAAAAAGTCCCTGCTTTGAGAACCCCTTGCAGGCAATAACTGCCTTTGCTTGAACAAACTGGCACCTCCTAAGAATGGGTGTCCATGGGGTGTCTTAGCCAATGTTCAGCCTTTTCCAACATCTCTAACTCACCTCGCTGCCACAGGCTCCTCTCAAGGCTACACGCGTCTCAGGGTCACTGTTCTGGTATCTGGTAACTTCAGCTCCATATTGATTTAGAGATGTTTGAATCATGTCTCTTTCATTTTGGGATGAATATTACTTTTATTGTCCAAGGATTGCTGTTCCTCAGCTAATAATCCACATATCTGCATATAATCTATAACATAATTTATCACATTCCTGTAGTTTTTAACTTTTGTTTAGTTTTTTGGCATCTTTGGTGTTGTTGCATTTTCTGTGTTTTGTTTTTTTGTCCCGCTGTAAAGTGACCTTGGGTGATTTGAAATGCGCTATCAAGAAAAATGTAGTATTATCTTTAGGCAAAGCCTGATCTGGACGCTATTCTTAATGGTTACGAAGGGTTCTCTTTGAGTCTTAGATAATTAACCTTTGAATTCCTGACCCCAGAAATAATGGGCAGAAGACTTTATACAACAGGGTTTTAAGCAAAGTTTACACCATGAAGTGAAGCCATAGGTCTTAGAGCAGAGTACGCATCTAACCGACATTGAGGTTTTATTTATCTGCCCCTTTCAGAGAGCCAAATGGGTTGCAATCAAAGCTCATCTAACTGTATGTCCTGAACATATTAAGCACACTAATTGGGTATTAAACAATCCTTTCCCTTTTGGTGTCTACAGCTATTCTAATTGATCTTTTTTTACTCCCTTTTTTTTAAGATATTAAACATTTTCTCATTCTTTGGGTCTTTTGATGTTAAGCCAAATCTTTTCAGTTCAATCATGGCAAATATAAATATCTATAAAAGTATACTGTCATACAAAATTTCAAATGCAGGCAATACTGACCCTTCAACATGCCAGGCCAATTGTACCTGAAAAAAATATTCACAAGGATGAGAAAATACTGAATCAAAGCTGAACTCTCCACCGTGTTGCTGGGGTGAAACATAATCAGAAGGTGCAACTAGAATAAAGTAACATGCAATTTATTCAGTCTGATATTAATAATTTCCGTTAGGTGGTTGTAAGCCAAACAGGAGGAACATGGCATCCAGCCCCTGGATGATAAAGTATAATTATCCACTTTGTTTAATGGAGATGTGTGACTGTAGCTGAAGCGTGTGCTGTTCCATCACCCTCTGCTGACATCTCATGAGGCAGGTATGCATACACGCACGTGTACTGTACTGCTATGAATATTTCTTCCATCTTACACATGGAGAGGAATCCAATCTGGCTGTACAAATGATAATAATCACCAGTGATGATTACACACACGAGATAAGTGTCCCGACCCTTCATCACTCAATCATCTCTCTTCATATGAGACAAGTTGAGCGCAGTGCAGTAGATGATTCCCTCATTGCTGTTTTTCCTTATAGCGGCAAATTAACACATCAGCATAGACATTTGACGAAAGGAAACAGAGCTAAGTGGTAATACGCCTTCCAGCAACAGAGTCAATCTCAGGCAGACAACATGGTGGGAACAGAGTGACCCACCTGTTCCACACACAGATCTTTTTGCTGTCATTTACAAATTGCCAACAGGTGCATTTGTCTGTCCCCTCCTGGCTTGGCATCTTGCCCAAAGCCAGAAGATAATTAAATTTGAAAGAGGAACATGTAACTCCGCATTTGTAAATTAACTAAAAGGGCAAGTTGGTCTGTTTTTGTGTTCTTTTATTATTGACCTTTATGCATGGATAGAAAAAAGAAAATAACCTCCTACAGCTACACTGGGTATTTCTTGATTGAAGGTCATAAATGTTCCACAGATTATCAAGCAAAGACTGGGTTAAACTAAGTTCAGAAGGGAAAGTTAATTGTCTTTTTGAAGATGACAAACATTCACATTTATCCCAGTTTCCACTGAAACTGAGATTGATTGCACAAATAGAAATAACCTTATAGAGCAGGGGTGGCCAAGTCCAATCCTTGAGAGCTACAATGCTCCTACTTTTAGATGCATCGTTTCTCCAACACACCTGAATAAAATGAACAGCTCATTCTAAGGCTTCTGCAGAGCTGAATGGCATGTGCATGAGGAAATTCAGATGTGTTGGAGGAGGGATGCATCGAAAAGTAGCAGGGTAGCAGCTCTTGAGGACTGGACTTCCTCACCTCGGAGCCTCTAGGCTCTGCAGCCTTGTTTATTGCAGGCACCACTGCAGGTGTCATCTTACTCATTCCAGGGAACTTTTGTTTGGGTGCATGCATGTTACTGCAGCGAGCTCTGTTTGCCATTTTACATTTACATACTCAACTAATCCCTTTGCAAAGTTCCAGAAATCTATTAGCAGCATGCAGCCTCTATATTTCCATACTAATATTCTATTTAAATCATCATGTGCTTTGGAATCACTTGTGTAGACAACATTTTATGCACCATGGGAAGTGAAACTGTTTAGTAAAGCTGTCAAACTAAACAGGGTGGGAAATCAAAACCATGAGCGATGGCATACTGCATGCAATAGATATAAGAATTGTATTTATTTAACAAATATAGCTTTTATTTTTTTCACATGCAAGGAATAACCTGATTAATGTAACAAGGATATCCCATCTTCTTTTTTTGCCTTTAAGGCAAATGTTTGCTTAGCTTCAGCAGACACAGCACACATCTACAAACTCCATCTCTGTTTGCCTGTCACCTGCCTCTGACCCCATCACGCTGGATCACACATTATCAGAACCGTCACAGACCGGCCGACCCACATTTGCAAACAGCCCCTCCTCCTATTTCCCCCTTTGCTGCCTTCCCCTCAGGAGGTGACATCACTACTCATTTTAAAAACACAGCAAACAAAAGGTGCCTTCCTTCTTTTCCTGTATGTACTTTACACTACTTGAATCCCTCTGTTTGAATAATGGCTCTCCCCCCACCTCCATAGTTCTCCTCCCCAATCCTCACTAAGTAGGATTTCACTTGACATCCGTCGCAGCTGGGCGCTGCAGGTAGCCGATTTGCATAGATTGTTCAAGAATGGTAATTGAATGGGATGTTCTCAGAAATCATGTCAGAAATCATTTTCTGTTGCTTTGTTGTGAGCATCGCTCTATTCATGGCAGATGAAAGCGGTTTTATTATCCCATTATGGGGCCTGTGTCGCACTAACGCAATGGCTACCGCTACCTCTCAATGCTATGTTTGACTGGAGGGGAAAACTTTTTAATAGGATCCCCACAATGACAATTATCTGCTGGCAATTCTCTTTCTTGTGAACGAGGTCCAATTAATTGCATTTACAGACTCTGAAATGAAGTATGGCGAATGCTTTAAGTCAACGACTCCCGCACTAATTTGCATGGTAATGAATATATTTCTCTGGGAATCTGAAATGATCCCACATGAGCTTTTTGGAAGCAATGCTATAGAGCTACTTGGAAGCAGAAGTCTGGGAATAGGAGGTGAGCATGAAGCAAGGCTCTAATCAAAGTCATTGTGTGCAAGTTTCCTGCTGGTGTAAATCTGCCTGGCTCAGACTAAAGCCTGTAAAAGGGCCATTTATAGGAGGGAACAGTCTTTTTTTTTCCAGACACTTTACTGGTGGGTATTGTTTAGCCAGAAAAAGGCTGTGTCTTGGTGGAAATAAATCCCATTTTGAAAACATGATTGATTTCAAAGTGAGTTAAGAACTTTTGGAATTAGATCATAAATAAATACAAGGCTAAAAGATTAACATGTTGAGTAGGAGACATTTTCCATATATATTCCATTTTCCACATATTGTGCTTTGGTTGTTTTCAATTCAGCCAAGAAATATACTGTAAATAAATATGTAATAAGTGATCATTTGTCTACAGTGTCACATTGGGATATTTCCATAGCTTGTATATAAAAATTTAAAATCCATCTGTATTTATTTGGTAAAATGTTTACTTCACCAGTACACAATGAAGCAGTTTGTTGCAGAATGTGTAGCAGCCCTGATGAGAATATACACCATTAAAGATGCACCGAGTTACTTTCTGACCTGAAAACTCATTTGATGGTACAATGGCATTTATTGTGTACATTTCTAGTGATGTTACGACTGAGTTTAGCTTTACATGTTAGCAAGCAGATAGAACCACACCAGCCATTTTAAACCCACCCTGTGGCTGATTCAGCAAAGAAACGCAAGGAGATATCACTGGAAAAAGAGAGACTGTCTAACTGAGATATGACAGTACAGATAAATGCACGATGGATGCTGAATTAGTCATCAACAGGGGGCGCCCTGTTGAGAAAAGCTGCCAAAGTTCTGTTGTACGTCTTTAAGTCTACGACCATACTGCTGAGTCAAAGAAAGAGGGAGACTATCCACCCTGGGTTGCTGGTTCTGTTTCAGTTGGTCAAGAATCTCATTTTTGGAGCCTGTTGCAAACTATGAAAGTTGGCCATTAAAAAAGCATAACTGCAGAAGAGAGAGGAAGAGAGTGCAGGTCTTCCTCTGCAGGCATTCTGTATGACCCATCAAGACTTTAAAAAGAGTAGAAATGTTACGTATGCTGCCTTCCAGTGGCGGACTGGCCATTGGAAGCACCGGGACATTTCCCGGTGGCCTGGTCGCCAAATTGGCCTATCAGGTCGCGTGCCGGCTGTCCCGTTGAAGCTCATGAAACTCACAGACGCAGGCAGAAACATTGAGCCCCCCCGCAATTTTTCACTCTCTCTTTTTGTGAAGCTGAGGGGGGCACTCAGCTGACTGGATGCTTCAGTCAGCAGAGTGCCCTCCCCTCCTCCTGACCTAGCTCTGACGAGGGGCAAGATGGAGCGGCAGCGCCAGGGCAAAAG